>JAZBGX010000233.1:1792-17765 GCA_037414775.1 Zonitis immaculata
AGCAAGTCTCCTAGTTGCATCTATCTTCATTCAATTAATTGGACCTTTTTAGAGAGATGCATCTAAATTGTTTGATAAGTGCTCCTTTATTATGGCATCTAATTGTACCAATAAAGTTGAACTACATTTAGAAGTCGTTCTAGAAATAGCTTCCTTCAGTAATTTTCATTTATTGTCGATGATTATTTGAGAGGTCAAAAAACTGGGAGTACAAGAGACTATCATTTCTAAATGTTTCTATTAAAGTTCTACTGCAATCCAGACTAATTGCAAATTACTGTATTTATATCGACAAATTAGCTGACCTGGCAGACGTTGTCCTGTTCAAATTTGAATGAATTTGTAAAACAAACAAAGTCATAATGGGATAAACACGTATTTCTGGCTGATCACTGCATTTATTAACTATTTTCGCCATGGATATTCAATTTGAAAAGCAGGACATTCATTTTACTTGTAAAAGGCTGCAAATACGTGGTATACCTGGAAATGCTTTGTGACACACAACACTTTTTGTTGTTTTGACTGGCGCGTGAACAAAACTGATGGTTTTCCGACACGAAATCGGTCGACATACAACTGATCAAGCGAGAAGCATGGATTCTCAAGATTAATGTCGTAAATAATCAATGGCTACTGTTGTGATTTTGGTTTTGGTTCTGATTGTTTCGTAGATCTTGTATCATTCGGTTTAATGCCTTCAAAGACAATAGATGCACCATCGTATACTCATCCGGAACAATGAATATATTGCACAGTTCTTCGGAAAATTTTACGTTGGAGACTCTTTGAATGCTGAATGAGATGTTCGGCCGTCGCAACTGAAGTTTCATTTTGTGAGCAAATCGTTACCAAAATCAATGCGATCAAAATCGTTTCGCCAGTTCTACTGCGTTGTTCATGAACAAAATAATTCCAATCTCATCCATTTTTCATGAGAGTATCGTATTGTCCTTCGATTTGATTCTCTAATTGCATCGCATTCCATTGCATGATTGAATGCGTCCGTGTGTCGGACGATCGGTCGCTACCGTGCCTAATTGTTCGATATTGTGTTCTTCAATTGATATCAAATCATATTGTGAGTTTTTGTGAGATTTTTTTCCAATTGAGTTATCGAGTTATTTTTCTTCTGGTAGAATTAAGCATAAAAGAAAAATAAAATCCAATAGTGTATTCAAAATTTATGATTTTTGCAGTTTATCCGAATTTTCCGAGTTTCCTTTGCTAGCTAACAAAACAAAAACAAAAACAATTACACATATCCATCGCTCAATCCGTGAGTTATGGGCTCGAGTGCATATAAAAATCCCATAGATAAAATCACTTGCAGTTTTCGCCGAATATACCAATTTTGCGGGCAACTCATCCAATTTTTCTACTATTTAAAATCTCATTTAGACTATAATGGACATTAAAAAAAATATATATAGCCAAATCGAGCCAGACGTTTTAAAGTGATGCGTTTACGGACCAAAAGCATCTCATTTTTATTTATATAGATTGATGTTTTGAATAACTTGCATGATCCCGGCATTGAATTTTAGAATATTTTCAATCACTATTGTTAGAAAAAAAAAGCATTAAAAAAATACAGGTATTGTCCATTCTATCCAACAAAAACAAAAGAAACTTCCTTTTTTTGTGCCTATTTTTATTTATTCAATTGTGTACGATTTTTCCAATCACACTCGAATGATTAATAAGTTTTAGTTTGCATCTCTCTTCAAAAATAAACTAAATTTCCATCACTAAACGTCAATTCGATCGAACAAAACTAACAGTTGCTATTAAAAACTTAATTTTCTGCCATTTCAATTTAAATTCAATTAATACTTTTGAAGCTAAAGTTTCTAAATTCTACATAAAAGTTTCTATTTGTATATGTTTTTTTTTTCAAATAACCAACCGTAAAGTAAATTAATTGGTTGAAGACTATTTAATGGAAAATTCATTTAATTCCATAAAAGTTCAATTGTAAAACTGTATTTGTAGTTCTGACATTCTATTAGTCGTATATCTATGGAATAATATTTCACCCAATAAAATCAAACAACAGATCAACATTAGAGTTGCATAAAGAATTAGAATCCCACTAACATGATCTAAAGTTACTTGCGGTGTATTACCATTATTTAAATCTATAGTTTGAAATCTTGTAATCCATTTAGTTTCTAAACGTTTCAAAATACCGCTCGCATAAATTATTTCGAACCTAAGATATTTTATTGTAATCATTAAAATAACATTTTTAATAGAAAATCCACCTGGAATTTATCAATTTTTCATATTCGAAATTTTTTGCCATTAAGAATAAATTTGCTTTACTAAATAACCGTTCAGGATGATTTATAATCTCACATGGTATACTGAAATATTTCAATATTATCTCCATAACAACTCGACTTTCCAATATTACTAAATGATCATTGCATAAAATTTTCGCCAAGTTTGTCTGATTGTTGGTATCGAGACAATATCGACCATTCAAGATTGACTCCCATTTCGGCAAGATTTCACGTTTTCCGTCCTAAAAAAAAAAGAAAAGTAATTCCCAATATTACGATCTATATTCGATTTGTTCAATTTTTTTTTTTCTAATTGAGTTAATTCTATAAATTGAATTCATAGCTCATATTGCAACATTCTCGATTTCGATCAAAATTTTCCGATCTCTCGAGCTAAATTATTTCAATAGATTGTGATAATCTTATTATGTAATTTTCGGTTTGGTTTCTTTTATTTTTACTACACATATGAAATAGATTATCAGAATTGTACGTCCACACTAAAGGTACCACATTGCAAGGTTTATGTTGCTGGACTATGGCAATTTTTCATAACTTTACAACTGCAACGGGTTTTAAGACTCTCAACGGACAAATTTGGATAGAAATATCACATCTGCCTCTTTCACTCAAGGGACTCGTAAATAGTGACATCCAAATGCTATTATTTCATATAATTAGAAACTAAATAATAAGACGAAGCGGCATAATATGAGTCTCTTTGAAATAAAATTAGCTAGAAATAAGAAATATAGTTTGGACTTGACTCGACATAAACTAAATGTCGACAATGTGGTACCTTTAGTATCGGAATTAGAAAAATATTGCAATAAAAGAGTCGGGTTTTGTTTTTTTTTTGTTGATAAAATTACAGTGAAATTGTTGTAGACAAAACTGTCTGACCGTAAACATAGCGAATGGGTACGTTTTTCGGCGATATCATCAAGTGAAACAAACGGAAATTCTATGTTAAAAGCCGCTAATTTAGCAACCAGAACTGCATTCATTGCAGAATATAAAACAACACCCAAAATTAAAGCAAACATTACTTGCATACGACAAGAACTACAACGTAATCTCAAATCGAAACCTAGAAAGTAAGACAAAAATTAGAACAATTGAATAATTAGGACAATAAAGTTGATTACCTTGATTCATAAATCCGGATATAACGCCAAGAAAACATGACGGTAATGATAGATCCGGTTCAATTTTGCCATGGAATAGATTTAAACATTTAATTGTCGCCCAAATTGAAATTGTTAATATAACAAATATGATCAATATAATTAACCATAGGTTGATGTCGAATATTTTTATATATGAAGCAGATGAAGCTTTCGCTTGTGGACGTTTTATATACAGATGATACCTGTAAAATGCAAACACACACAAAAAAAAAATCAGGGAGAAACTTTCTATTATTTTCTAGTAAATGGGAAATGAGACAAGCGATCAATAATCAGCGTGATAAAATCCAGCTATATCATTCTGTTGTTGTATCAATTTATCTAGATAGATATTGTAGTGAAACGAACGATAATAGATAGGGGTGGATAGAACTTGAAATTCCTCAATCAAGTATATCGAATTGTTTTATTATATCGGCTCGAATAAATCTCGATTATAAGATTTATCCATAAATTCAATCACGTTTTTTTTCTCTCTCTCTCTCTTCTTTCAAAATTATAACTGAGACATGTATGAATAAAGCGCCAATTTACATTCACATACATACCAGTTATAGAAATATGGTTGCGAATATTTCACATTCAATAATCCAGGCTTTCCTACAACAGCAGCTAACATAATATCAGCTTTGCCTGATGTTATTATTTCTAGACCAGAATCATAATTCACAGACGTCACTTCACTCCTAATTGTTGATAGAAAACAATTATTTGATTTTGTTGTAATAAAAAAATTGTATACTCACTGGAAATCCAAACAATCTTCAATCAATTGCCAAATGTCACCAAGAAAACCGCCCATTTTTTTCGAGGAATTACTCGACGTAATATAGGGCAACATCTAGAAATTAATGAATTAACGTTACATTCGGTTGTATTATGTACAACATAAATTTGCTTACATTGTCAGCTACAACTCGTACGGTTTCACCACGCATCGCATTTATATCGAATGTTTTATTTAATAAAAATTGTTGGAATTGATTATTCAAAATCAAAATATTCTCATCAATTTCACATCGATTGCCACAAAAAGTATCGTAATATTTTCCTTGTATTTCTACAAACTAAATAATAATAATAATAACAAAAATCAATCGATCCGATGATTAATTTCAGTATTACTGGAAATATAAGAATTATTATTGGAAATCTTCTATCCATAACGATAGTTAATTTATTATTGAACTATTTTATTACAAATAAACCGATGAATTTGACTTATCATCAATCAAATTTATCTTAATCACTCAATCTAAATATCTGGAATCAAATACAAAATTTCTATAAATGTCATGAGAATTGATTCAATGAATCAATGCTTTTGTTTCGTTTTTCTCTAATTTTCTATCCAACTGAATCGATGGAAAACTATTGGGAAACATCATGATACTTCTTGTCTGCCGTATAATTTTTTATTTAGTGGAATAATTATCAATGAGGCTGCCTGTCAATTCTAATCAAACATTGGAGAAAATTTCTCGTTTGAAGTTGAAATCCAGCTGTTCCTCTATCTCTTGGGAGATTGTTGGGTGGTCGCTGCTGCTTGGTTTCTCCTTCATCACTATCTTTGTGGGTTTGTAGTCGCCCATACATTCTACGATATCAGACCTATTCCACGACATCCTCTAGTTGACTACTCTCTTAGCCTGATCGCCGTCATCATTCAATACCGCTCTTACACAAGCTTTACAAATTCCAGCTCTGCTCCCCCATATTATGGCCACTGTATTTTATTGAAATACTTGAACACTTCAATTCTAATTATCAATTTTATCCAGAAAGAATTTATCTCATTATGAAATACTCACCGAAGTTTAAAAACCGTTCAAATCTTGATTAGAAAGAAATTGAAGAGGGTAGAAACTGTTTATCGATACAAGACTTTCAAATATCGAATCCCTAACTGTATACCATGCGAATAAAAAAAAGGAGGGTAGCGGAAATCAATGTTTTTCACTATTGCTATCGTATTTTCGGAATTATTTTGTCATTTTTTCAATTACTAGGAAACATTCATAGTTAGAAACAAAATAACAATTTCATCATATAAACTCCAACTAAAGTACCTTACTGGAACAATAAAAATCCTTTCATATTGTCCAGAAATTATTAAATTCGTCTGGTTATTACTGTCGGTAACTTATGTTTGCAATATAAAATCTACAATAAAATTATATGAGAAACGTGTTTCTAATAACAGCAATTGGGCTTCTCCAATAAACAACAATCATTTCGAGATGGATATTTCACATCGGACAATGGAAAATTCAACTATCTATAGTAATATCGATCAAAATAGAAATTCTATCAGCCATTATAATTAACTAATTGCAAGATATTCAGAGTGAATTACTAACTGAAACTTTACATTAAACTATTTCAATATCAATTAGTTTTTGTCAAATTGTAAACTAAACAATTAAACTATTACGAATCAAGCTATTTATGATCAGTTTTCAATTATTTCCACTCAATCGTTGCCTTTTCGAAATTAAAAGAATGAATTAACAATTTAAAAACGTTTTATTCATTTATCCCGGCGCATCCACCATTTATATATTCAGTCGTTATTAATTTTTGTATGATGAATGTTTCCATCGAACCGTTATTATCTTTCCAAAATTAGAATAATCAATTAACAATTTAAATATATTTTATTTACTTATCCTGGCGCATCCACCATTTATACAAATAATTGTTTCATTTTCGAGTGGTAAATTTTTTATTATCAATTTTTTTTCCTATGAAAATAAAAGAATGAACAATACTAAAACGCGTTTATTACATAACTGTTTCAGTAAAAAGTTGTTGAATACGTCGACTGTAGTTTTTCGTGTGCGGCAGACATGTTAGATAAATTTTGATATAATTAGTTTTTGTTGCTGTTGTTATTGTTTGTTGTTTGTTGAAATGAAAATTGGTACAATTATAGAATATCATGGTTGGTTTTTTTATTTCCCAATACTAACAAATAATACATAAATCAATATATTATTTAACAATTTTTAGAATTTTTTTTTTTTTTTTTTTGTTACGATTATCATAATAAAGATAAATTTTTAATTTTATATGTATGTGGGAAATATGTAGAATTTTTTTGTTCTGTTTGTCTCCTGCATTTTTCACAGACGTTGTAAACATAGAAGTGGCGCCACGACAATTTTTCTAACTCTATATGGTCTCCCCTAAAATTTGTCCGTTGTTTACTCGAATTATTGCAAAAGTTATCAAAAGATTCAAGTGAATTATAGCCAGGAGAGAAAAAAAAATGTTAATAAATTTTATTAATTATCAGATAGCTTTATTTCTAATGTAGTCCTTATAAAATGGGTGACATTGTCATGAAAATGATGTGATATCCTTTTAAGTAATGACAGTCATAAATTGATCCAACTATCTGTTGTTGGCATGGTCTGCACCTGTCACCTCTCATGTTCTAATATGTCCGTTCGCGTCCAGTTTTAGTATTAACCTATGTTATATAACACGTCCATTGAATTACAAGCGTTAGGCTTTATTTAGTAACGTTGATAGAAATGAGGGGACGGATTGAATATATTAAATTGAGGGTCAACTTAATGTTCAGAACAGTTTGCTTCTCCAATTTATGTTTATGTAGGTAGTTCTACTGATAACGCTTATCTCTTATGAACTTGTACTTTTAATAGCTTTATAAATTCAAGGTACTGTCTGAATAGATGATAAACAGAGACAACATCCCTATAAAGTTTTGACAATGTAAATATTTAAAGTATATCATGATAACAGGATAATAACACGACATATTATTATTTAAATAAGTAACGTCCACTTTCACTTGTTACTAAATTTGAATTTTATGTAAATTTATCTGAAATTTGAGCATATTTTGAAATGTAAAGTTTCAATGCTTTAGTTTGTAATTAATTATTGATTAAAGCTTATTAAAACAATCGGGAGTCTTTTATTTACTGGCAGTAAATGAGAACAGAAGACGAGCATCGCTAAGGGGATCACTCACGTCCAAAATCTGCGAAAATGTGGAAAAATTCGAAGATTCAAGTTTTAGCTGACTAAAGGTATAGCTGAGGTTACAGGGACCTTATACGGCAGTGGTCAAAGGTTTCTAAACAACATCAACAGAATGCTCACACCTTAAACACCTAGAGTGTAACGTGCCGAACAAAAGAAACGTGTCGACGTTTCAAGTGTACATTTTGAAAGTAACTAGGCTGATCCAGACAGATTTTTGACTCGACTTGTGACAACTGATAAGACTCAAGGCTTAACAACAATCAAAGACTTGGTAACAACTGTCCTCACCATTATCGAACAAATTCAAAATCGCAAGCTCAATGCAATAGGTTGTGGCGTCCGTTTTTAGGGTTTCCGAGGAAATTGTAATCATTAAATCGACCGTGGTTGGAATAGATCGTCATATTAAAAAAAAACAAATAATTGTTTGTGTTTCAATAATTCCGTATACAACTTGAATTTACTGATTCAATTGTCATCAAAGACTCATTCTATATAATGAAAATTTGAACTTCCAACGAATTTTTTTTTCTTATTTCCTTTGATGTTTTTCTAATTTTCCAGTTCACAGACAACGATTCATTCCTCAAAAAATCTAATTTCCTCCAATAGAATTCTCACAATTTCTTAATTAAACCTACAGAATCTCTAGGCAAATATCAACAAATAACAAACTGAATGTTATAGGAGAATTATTTTTTTGATTTCACAGCGATAAAAAGATATTGATTGCTACTTAATCATCTTTCCAAAAATTAAAATATTGTTAATTTAACTGTATAAATCTATGAATTTATTTCCCTGAAATGAAAATCTAAACGATTAAAATCTCTAAAATTTGTCATCAGAGGATATAGTCCAATTTCCTTTTCCTGAATAAATTATATCTAACAACGACAGTTCAAATCCAGTCCAACAATCTAATTGTAATTTACAAAATTCCATCAAACTTTTATCCAAGTTCCAATAACAATGAAAAAAATTATATAAGCATCAAATATAATTATAATATTTGTCCATTTAGATTTGATCTATCAAAGCCAGATTCTTATCAATCGATAACTTTGTTGGTTTATGATAGTTTCGATGGAAAGTTGGAAATATTTGATATTGAATGAATCCAAATAAATTTCATAATTTGCTGTACTGCAAACAATGCGATGCTTGTCAATCAAGCTTTTCTATACTTGTATTCAATTTTAATATTATATACGAATATTTCTATTTTGAGATGCTATTACGTTTATTATGTACATGTTAATGGTGACCCTTCAAAGTAATTTAGACCCTTTTCATCTATAAGGTAACATGCCCGAATTGGAAATGAGTTGTATGGAAATTTTATTTATTCATCAACATTTTTCATATGTTCATAAATATTTCGTAAAGTTATATCACTATATAATTTATAATACAATCCCTTGTCGTTAATATATAATCAAACCAGTAACATTAATTAGCTAAGTGCACCTGCACTATGGTCCATTATAAATTAGTCATATGGGAATTATTGGTAATTTAATCGTTTTAAAATTAATTCAATTTTTTTTTTTTTTTCAATAAACCATCAATATTTTCATAATCATTAGGTTGGCAAGAATGCAATTTCGGTTGGCAACAGTAGGCAGCGTTATTTATGTTTGTCTTGTTTTTTCTTCGTCAACAGTACATAACGTTAAAATTGTACATGAGAAAAACAGCTTTCATCGCCTCATTCATAATATAGTCGAATCAATTAGGTCGAAATTGTCGATTCTCTATCTATAGTTTTTCTTTTCACTTCTCATTATAATTGTTAAGAAAAAAGGGAAGGAACTGATCTTGGAAGGGATTCACGTCGGTTTGCAACCAATTCATATATGTATATAAGAGAATCACACAAGCTCAATAATACCTCGATTTATGTTACCTACTTATTATTCCGGTAGCAATCTACTTAGAAGTGAAAAAAAAAGTCTAAAAGGAAAGAGAGATATATATTGAAAGAGGGAAGAATGTAACTGAAACGTTCATGAAATGATCTTAAAGTAGTAGTTGACTTTGTCAACGAAAAAAGGTGAAAACGTGTCCAACTACCCTATTAAAAAAAAGCTCACAAAATCTTTAATGGTACAAAGTTTTTATCAAAATTCAGAATTATGTTTACGTTTTGTGTCTAATTACAATTTTTTTTTTTTTTTAATACAGAGGAGGATTATGATGCCTTCTGTTTGGCATACATGTTTACTTATCGTGATTTTGAAATGGGCACATTAGGATTAGCATGGACTGGTGATTTGAAAAACGCCGGTGGTGTTTGTGAAAAAAATGGGGTATGTATATATTAATATATAGATATAGTTATACATATATTTGTGTAAAATAGATTTGTTATGGTTTCCTGGTTATAATAATAGATATAAATTCTTGCATGGATTCATATTGGATTGTTTATATAAACCGATTATGTTAACTCTTTTATATAGGATTTAGTCTATTGTTTGTCGCTTTTTAGTAGGTCTAGGTCAGTATGGTTAATGTTTTTTGCCGATTATAATTTGTGCTTAGTAAATTCAAAGCAGCTTAAATAATAATAATAATAATACGATTTTATCTTTAAATTTTCATCTAGGATTTGAAGGATCCGGAAGACTGAAACTTGTTTCTTTGTACAAAAAATTCTATAACAAAATAACCGCTCAAAGTGACTAAAAGTATGCCACTATTTTTGATATTACACTGTCAATAACTTTTGCAAATAAAATAAGCTATAATTGCAAAAAAATTTCGGAATGAGTAATCGATTTCGATGGCTGTCTGTTATGGAAATTATTTGAAGACAGACAAAAAGTGTATTTCTACGAGGGATGATCCAAAAGTAATGATAATCAATATAAAACACAATATTTATTGAATGAAATCTTTCAACATAGTCCCCAAAAAATCCATACACTTGGTCCATCTCTTTGCTACGACAGCACGATTTTTTAAAAATAAAATGTTTATCTAGGTTTCCCTCGCTTTTGTCTTTTAATTTCTTGCCCCTGAGCTGCTCCTTTAGTCGAAAAAGCAACTAGTAGTCGCTGAGAGCTAGATCTGAAGACTACGATAGGTGTTCAAGTAATTCGAGAGCCGCTTTTCGAATGACAGCTAGCTTCTGTTTTGTATGCAGGTGTGTTGTCCCGGTGAAATAGCTGTCCAGCTCGCAGTATACCTCATCTTTTTTTTGATGGCCCAAAAATCTTGTCATTTGATCTGCATAGTAGAAGTCTGTAATATTTGCTGCCTTCTTCAGGTAATCCATTACTGTTATCACCCTGAAATCTCAAAAAACGGACGCGTAGAGCTTACGACTTCAAGTCTCCTCGAAGTCGGTGAAGGCGGTCGATTATAGTTTAGTCTCAGGATCGATTTGAGGATTTAAAAATATCTTCGATAATATTCAAGATTCGCTCTTGAAATCTCGACTCGTTCCTTCTTTTGTTAGGAAATTAACATTCTAGGTATCCAATGAGCGGACACCCTGTTCATTGTAGTTTGTTCCCGAAGATCCTCTGAACACTATCATATGTGAATTCAACAAAATATCTGATGGTCATCCTTCAGTTGAAACTAGATCTTTGAGTTATTTCATATTTTAGTCGATGTAGGACGTGAATGGTCATTATTCGTGATGCTTGTTTCTATGGATGTTCTGTCCAGATCAAACTCCTTGCACTAGCGTGCAAGGCACAGTTTTTCATTGTTTCCATCAAGTTGGCGTGTATGTCTTTGATAGAAATTATTTTTTGGACAGGTAAATAAATTTCTATCAAAGACATACACGCCGACTTGATAGAAACATTGAGAAACTGTGCCTTGCACGCTGGTGCAAAGAGTTTAATCTGGACAGAAGCCAGAGTCGTCATCAAAAATTTTTAGGTAGAAATAATTGATGACGACTCTGACTTCGTTTCTATTTGTTTTTTTTTTCTGTTAACTCATTACTGTTGGATCAACCCTTGTATTAACATTTGGAAGAAAAAAGAAAGAACAACTATACGTGTAGTTACAAAGAATTTAAAACACTTACCTAATTGAATTCGGAATTAAGAATTGATTTTCTGCAATTTTTATTAATTTGAGTTAAAAATTCAAGTATCTTTAATAAGATCTATTTTAGTGTTGATTCGTAATAAATTAGTGACAAAACTATTGTTCAATTCTGTTAATTAGATTTAGTAAATGAACAATTCAAATGACCATTATAACTACTTACATCAGTTACAACTGACAAATTTAATCTAATAATTCTATCTGCATGACTGATTAGGACACCTCTCTTGATTACTTTACATATGTTTATTTATTGACTTTATCAACCGTAATTTCTACTCTATCTGTTGTTTGTGGTATTTGAAAATTTGTATATACATCAAATAAACCATTTTCAAAGTAATCCAATTATTTATTATACGATTCGTTATCATACAAAAATCAGTTCAATCAAAGTAACTATATATGTATATTTGAAACTAATTTGAAAATACGATTCCATTCGGTGATTTCGCCCACCACGTCCCTTAACAATTACAAAACTTTGACGAATCGATTTCTATGTATAAGTATGTAAATAGTTAATTGTATGTAAAGTATTTCGAAGCAAATTCAAATTTTTAACAATGCAACTATTTGTGAGTAAAATATTAAAAAAATCCAAATTGTTATTTTAGATTATTGTAAAAATTACTAGTGCGAACTTTCCGCTTGACAATAACAATCTGCTTTTTATCCGAAATTGGGAGTATTTTATTGCAATGACACAAAAACCTGAAATTATTTTGTAATAGAAAACGCTAACAAAGCGAATTGTTGTTGGAAAGGAAAGAAATCAAAACAAAAGCTTTGAACATGACAAGAGAAAAAAATAATATTTCCCAAACAATAAAAAAGCCTCATCCTAGATTGACTTTCGATTGTCACTACATTTTAATGATCTGTTCCCAAAATTTCCTCTCATGCCTTTGTTGAATTTCCATAAATCTAAAAATCGAATTCTATATTTGTGCTTTGAAGCAATTCCATTATTTTTCAGTTGAGTTCCTGCATAAATAATTTAAAGTTTTAACCAAAAAAGAACACAAAAAAATTGAAATTGTGTTCGGTGAAACGTGGAAATTGATCGAATGGCATCGATATATCAGTAAACTTCCCCGGAAAAAATTAAACATTAATTTGGATCTTGGTTGGGTTATTAGAATATAGTTTAGCAATAATTTTATAAATTATTAAACATCGATTGATTTAAATAAAATACAACATTTTTGGATTAGAAATATTTTTTTATTAAAATCAGTTCCAATCTACAATAAAATCAATTATCTAGAATCTCCACCCAACTTTCCGGTAATACTAGAAGATCAGAAGCTTTACTTTTTCTATAAAAAAAATTCGCCCAGTTTATATTTTTACCCGTAAATGATGTTTAAAAATACGAAAAAGATGATCACTTGAAACAAAATCTGGATAATATGGTGGATGGGGTATTGTTTCCCAATCTAACTGCTGTAGTGTAGACCTCGTTACTATTGCCGTGTTTGTCCGTACAGCGTCGTAGACGAGATACACATGAGCTTTCCCGGCATGCGTTCTACGAAAAACCTTCAGCTACTGTCAAAAGCTGTTGATTGTAAATAGTAGCTGTAATTGTCTTATCTATGGTGAGCAACTCCTAATAAAGAATTCCATTACAATCCCACCAGCAAACAAGCGAAATCTTCGATTTACGGTGATCTAACTTAGGTGTAAGTGGTAGCTCATCTTCTCCACGTGTAATATTGTTGTGGATAGTCTAGATTTTATCTCCAATAACTAGCTCTCCTAAAAACTTTACTATCAGGACGATAGAGAGTAGCGATAAACGAATAGACTGATGAGTACATTTGTCGGGCTCAGTTAGAGAACATGGAGATACTCGGTGATAGTCGAATTGCTTTAGCCAATTCTCTCTGCTATATCGCAAATGGAAGCTTCCGTTTTTTGTTCTAAAAAAACGCTACAAAGCTTCATAGTCAACTGTCGTCGATCGGTCTTATCGAGCTTGAACTTTGAATCTCGTATCTCCTTGATGAGAGGGATCAAACCACATATATTTCTAGCTGCAGCTCTTACAGTACTTCATCGCAGCCGTTTGTAATGAATTAGCGCTCGATGTTGACGTTTGTCGATCGGAGCTATAAATGCACTGATTTCTTACACAAGCTTTTTTATGCACTTTTTCGAGAACGTTCTAACAAAATATTATGAACTTGAAGCTTCTAGAATTTTCAATTAGAATACAAAGAAGAAACATAATATAGTGTCGAACAATCCAATATTTCATTGCAATTTATAATTCAATAAACAAAATAAAATAATTCTATAAAGTTTCAAGAAACGTTTCATTTATGGCAATTTTTCAAAGATATATACGATCAGTAAAATAGATTTATTTGAATTATTGACATTCCGATAAATAAACTATAGAATACTTTGGTTGGTTTGGTAGAGTTCTAGAAAATAGCAAATGAATACTTAAAATTGACTAAAGCTTTCAAATGGATAATCGAAAAATATTAAATATTCAATAGGTCATTTCGTAACTGTAAATATATAAAATTTCTCAATAAATAGAATATAAAATTTCAGCAAACAGTAACGGAAATTTGAACACATCAATTTTATTTTGGGAGGAAATTGTTTTTATAAATCAATCAAAAAAACATTTTTTCGAATGTAATTTCCAATTTCCATCTAAACTCAATTTGTATAAATATTAATTCAATAGCTCAGATATTAAACGATAAAGTTAAGTTTCTGTAATTACAATATAACTGGAATAATTATATTTTAGATTACAATATAATAATAGTTATATGAAATGCTTAATAAATGGTAACTATTTTAATTTCCAGCATTATAGAGGTAGCATGAAATCGTTAAATACAGGAATTGTTACATTATTAAATTATGGTAAACATGTACCGCCTGCAGTGTCGCATGTAACATTAGCCCATGAGATTGGACATAATTTCGGATCACCGGTAGGTATCTTTCAAATAAAACAAAAAAGAGTCTATATTTATTTGAATTACTCATCGCGAGAGAATAAATATATTGAAAAAAATTTATATAATTGGACGATAGTTAAATTATCTTGTTCTAGTCGAGAATCATCCACACTAGAAATGTTGATTATCTCAAATTATTATTCTATTGATACGGTTGTTAATTTTGGTATATAATTTTGTTGAACATAATATTAACTTTCTTCGATATAAAATTTCCAATTGCATAATATACAGGTTGCGGCGCCCATATTCGGACAAAATTCAGTTTCAATTTCCAGCCGTTTTATACAAGAGGTAATCTCAAACATTCACAATATTGGAACCAAATGCGGAATGTAATCGAATAGAAATCATTCAATTCTTCGAATACTCAAGATCGACTGTGTAGATGTTGTTGCGAAATAAAGCGATTCGTAGAAGTTCAACGAAAACTTTTTCAACATCGCCAAAAAGAACTTACTCGAAGGAGCGGCTGAAATCATTCAACAAGTAGGAGCTGATCTTTGGGAACCCAAAGTAGTCGATCCGAAAATTGACATCTGTTGTTTATTTGAGTAAAAAATACTATGCGCTGAATCGTCAAGGAAGACCTCAGTTACAAGTCTAATAGAATTAAAGTGCATTACAAAACTGCCATGACAAAGCGAGTTGAACGATGTAACCTTCTTCGGTAGTCTCTATAAAACAATGCTGCCCCAAATTTTGTTCAGACGAAACTTCTTTGGATTGTCATTGTAAAAATCAATCCATGATTGCTGGCTCGCCCATGATCCTAGAGCTATGCCCATCGTTTGTACAAGGAAATTTTCCGTCGAATGTTCAAGTAACAAATGTTGTGTCCAGTCATGCCACCGCATCCTTTTAACAGTGGGGAAAGTTTTACAGAAGAAGTGTATTTGCGTGTTCCAATAAATGTGATGCAGTCATGGATGAAAACTGTATCACCTAGAAAAAATCATATTTTCCA
The DNA here is from genome assembly GCA_037414775.1 of Zonitis immaculata. Classification (NCBI taxonomy): domain Eukaryota; kingdom Metazoa; phylum Arthropoda; class Insecta; order Coleoptera; family Meloidae; genus Zonitis; species Zonitis immaculata. The sequence goes on from JAZBGX010000233.1 coordinate 17,322, forward strand.
GCAGGGCGACGGAGAATGGAGGTGATCGTTGTATCAGGAAAGAAATGTTTTACAAACTTCTCGATTTGTGCAATAAAAAAAGTTATTTTATCCGGATTCTGGCGTCACAGCCTGTATTTTTATATTGATATGCAAAAAATTAAAGAAATAAAATAAGATAACAAATTGGTGGATGCGCCGGGTGAGAAATATAATTAAGATCATCTACAGTTCAAACGTTAACGCTAAATTTCGGTTACAATAAAGTTAAATCAAACTACAATAAATGGCGGGTATTAGTTATCAGTTATCAGATATCGTATCCCAACTACTATTTGTTGAGTGCGAAATTTTAAATTTGATAATTTTCGATATTTCTTCTTTTTTTTTATTAAATAAAAAAATGATCGAGATAGATAGATAGATTTGTCAATTTTTACAAAATTATTGTTTGAATTTGAAAAG
>JAZBGX010000233.1:29188-40069 GCA_037414775.1 Zonitis immaculata
TTCAAAGTCTATACAAATTAAATAATACCATTATTGTTGATATTGAGTCAAAAAAAAAGGAAAAATACAATAATATTTATTTTATCGAATTATTCTAGAAATTTCAATTGCTAATCAATCTGTTCTAAATCAATCATGATTAATCACTGATATTCTAAAATATCACTCAAAATATTGTATAGTTTCATTTCATTATCAGCTTTTCCAATGTTTACATATACGAGGCGTTATCCAGAAGTAATGAAAATCAATTCATTGGAGATAATTCATTTTTCAAGCAATCAATACACTTGGTCCATCGCTTGTCTAAAGCACGAATTTCTTTCGGAGAAAAATCTTTGCATTGACTCTCTCAAAATTGTTTCTACAACGGTCATCACCTCAAATTTATTTCAAATTTATAAATCCAGAGCAGCTTTAGGAAAGATAGAACTCGCTAGAGGCTATAGATCTAGAAAATAAGATTCAATACTCGAATGGGAGCTATATCGCAACTTCCGCTTTAACTACGCATTGAAGTGATGGATGCAAGTCTTGTTCATTGTCAGAAATCCAGTCAGAAATCTGTCCGAGTCACTCTGGTAATATTCAAGATTTACTCTTGAAATGTCGTTCCGGTTCTCCTTTTGATCGGAGGTTAACATTCTTGGTACTCAACGTGCTAGCAGTTTTAAGTGTGAAGCGAAATAAGATTAAATTTTAAAAATGTTCTCCAAGTGTATTGATAGCACTAATTGAGCAATCAATTATAACAACCAGACGCTTGTTCTTAGCAAATTTCTAGATTTTGCTATTGAATATTCACATTTGAGAGGGCCTGGCCTGGGCGGAGCTGGCTGTTTCAGCCCTTCACTCATTGTACCTCACCACGTTGCCTACTAAGACTGAGATCCACCAATGCTCTCTCAAATGTGAATCATCTATAGTTGTTTTTTTTTAATACTAAATTTGGACTCTTACGTATAGATTTATTTGAATTTCAAATTAATGTTACAGTGGTCTTTTTCGATGAACAAAGAGAAAATATAAACTAATAATGGTAATGATAGTAATAATGAAGTGTTTATTTTACATAGAATAATAAAATAATGAGACTTTCCTTTTTAACAAATTCCGCAATCACAAATAATAGTTGAGTATTATTGAACGATTACGATTTTTATAATTATTACAGCTGTATTATTATTATTATTTATTCTTTTTTTGTTTGAATAAATAAATAAAGCTATAAAATTAACAAAAATTTTGAATAATTAATTCAAATTTATTATAGAAATATTAATTTTTAGTATTTCCCAGAAATATTAACGAAAATTTTCCCGAAAAATATATATTAAAAATTCTAATTTGCATACTATAAGTGTTTTGAGAATTTTTGTTGTTTTTATTTATTTTATTTTGTTGTTAGAACGTAACCAGTGAGTTTTAAAATATTCACAAATTATGTATCTTATTTTTTTTTTAAATTTCCATACATTTGCATCCAAGTTGCAAAATCAAAAAATCACCGGTAAGGAATCCTGGATTCCAATGTAATAGAAATTTTAGTGAAATTCGAGAAATTGATTGATATTTTGAGAGCTTAGTACATTTTTTAGGAATGAAGAAGTAGTTTTGTTTGAATACGTTTTTGCTAGGCAAAAAACTTTAATGAGCGGACCTTCTATTCGACGGACAAGAACACAATACTTACTCACCCACATATGATTTTTTTAAGAAATTCAACCAATTCAGCTGGACACTTCCCGATTTCCTAAATCTTATACAGGACGGTCCACCAGAGGCTTTCCTGTTCTGTAATTTTTGCTCTAGTGGGTGCCAAAAAAACGAACTTAATGATCTAAAGTGTCATATTTAGAGAACATTTTGACGTTTAAACGATTTGCTCATTTTTAGATCTTCAAGTGCATTTTTTTATTCCCTCCACTAGAACCAGAGTTCCTACAAGACCAGGAAAGCCTTTTGCGGACCACGCTGTATAAGGCAATCCCATGAAAAAAAAACATTCTTTTGTCGTACCTCTCGTGAACGAACATCGGCACAATACTCAATTTAATAATCAATTATTTTTTTTAAAGAAAAAGTTCGTTTCTTGACGGACACTTTTGAAGGTTTATCATCATCGATTCCGCCAAGAAATAATCTCTAGGTGCGCATAAGTTTCGTTTTAAATAAGTAAGTCACAGACTGTCGATAGTTTGAAAAATAAGATGCAGATTAGAAATTCCGGAGGTGACAATGCCAACGCACACGAATCTACTAAATGTTCTAGAATAAATCTCTTTTGAACGCAAATCTCTCATAAGCAGAGACATCCCTTGAACGGATCCTGTTTTACCCTTTAGATGTCCATCCAAGAAACTTTTGAGAGGACACCAACACAACATACCATCTATTCGAAAAATGTTCTCTGTTCTCTTAGACGGACACTGAGAAAAAATCATTTTAAGGGAATTTGTTTGGGTTTGTTGTTTTTTTATAAGTAAAATCGTGTCCTTATTTTTCTTATCAAGACTGATAATTCCCTTCACATCATACAATATTGATTCGAAAGCTATGAATTATCTTAATCGTGATCTCGATCTTTAATTTTCGTAATTTATAGATATTTGTTTGGGTTTTGTGGAATATTTAAAGCAAAAAAATGTTATTTGAATATGATTTTTATCATTTATTCATAACAAGTTTTCGATTCGTATCAATTTTATCTAAATTGGAAAAAAAAATCGATAATAATATTGCTAAATTGATAATTACTGACTGAGATTGATAATAATTAATTGAAAGCTCGAAAATATATTTTTTAATGATTGTAATTTATTAATTACACAATTTCCGATCATCGATCATAATTACTACTAAAATATTATAAAACTTATCGTATGATCCAATCTGTTCGGTTTAATTATTGTCGCTATACGATTGAATGAAGAAAATCTTTTTCTTACACTGTCCGATATTTTCTCCGCATATATTGGAATTTTTCGATATAATAATAAAACTTCCTTATTGCTAATACTTATCCAATAACTGTTTTCTGTTGTTGTTGTTTTTTTTTTGTTCCTCAATTAAAATTCAACTTATCATAAATTGATTTCCAAAGATAAAGATTTACGATTTACAACATCATTAAATTAACAAGAAGAAACTTTGCCTTATTATAACTTATAAGTAGTGATTAATTAAGAATTCTACATGTTAGGAAGAAAAATTGTACTTTTTTTTTGAGTTGTGCAACTTTCCTGCAAGTTTCCAGAAATCTACCATATATACAAACGTAAATGATAAATGATGACGATGATGATTTCTATAAATCGAATGACGTCTAAATACAAACGTGATTTATTCAATTATTTCAATTATAAAATTATTAAAAAAATTTCATCATTATATTACAGATAATTACATGTTAATATTCTAAATATTATAGTTATTATTCCAATTATCTGGGCCACGGTTATTCTGATTCATTATCACACAAAATTATGCATTTGATGTTATTTAATAAAAACAAAACAAGACAAAAATTAAAAATAAACGAAAATTACAAAACAACTTGTACGATTCATTGGATGAAATTATTGCATAATTACCATAAATATCTAGAACCTTCAGATCCTGGTGAACTGGTCGATGTTTTATTTTATTTTTTGTCTTTTTTTGGGGAGATGCATTTTATAAAACATGTTTCGTTCGTGATCAGAACGGTATTTTGTCGAGAATTAACTTCAGGCAAAAAAAAACAAAAACAAAACAAAGACAAGTGGTTTTGGCTGAAAAGGCGTTTATTTTCATCTCTTTATGCTCTTTTTTCATTATTATTATGATTATTATATTCGTCGTCATGTTAATTTATTCGATACATTCCTACTTTCACTATAAAGTAGTTTATCAAGGAAATTGTTCATTAAGTTCAAATTGTTGATAAATGGGCAATTATCATCATCAAAAAAAAAAGGTCAATTAGGCAAATATTAATTGGGTTTAATAATTGAAATGCCCAAATGTTATAGTCAGAAAATTGCCCTCTAGTGACGTTAAAGGAGCTTATTTAGATACGTTTCTTCACATAATTGGTCGTCTGAAATTATTAGACCACCAATCATATTATTACACAAATCATTTGTCTAGTTTTAAAATTAATTTTCTTATTATTTAATTTATTGAAATAACTCATTCGTCCTCTAGTGGCATCTGAAGAACTAACGTACGTTTTGGTATATGATTGGTTGTAGTGAAAGCGCGGCATTTTTTTTATATTTCATTAATAAAAAAAAATTCGCATAGAACAATCCAAATAACTTTGTCAAAATATTGGAGATAATTATTTGAGCTTTGCTTTAATGTACGAGGGCTGATCCAAAAGTAATTAATAAGATATTTCTAGCGGTCACAAAACTCTCGAAAGCATAGAGAAGCGAACCTGAGCTCTTGCAAGTTACCGATGAATCGTATAAATACGGGGTCATATCTTGGAAGTACTTTCATTTGAATACGAACAGTCAGGGAGTTGACACAATCGAAGCTAGAGCTATTATCGAAAAAATGTCTACCAGAGACTCGGTGGAAAGACTGGGGACTGTGCCATTCCATATTCGAAAGTTGCATCCATTGAAGATGAGAATTAGGAAGGATGTCTCACTCCGGCAAAAATGTGGAAAAAAACATCTAGCTTTGGAAGACCAAAAAACTAACCATCAGACATTGAGCTGAGGTCACAAGGATTTTTATACGAAAGTGTTTAGAGGATTCTCAGCGACAAAGTTCTTAAGAACGTTGATTATACAGAATATTAACCGCCTAACAGAAGAAAAAAAAAGTCTACATTTCGAGAGCAAATCTTAAATATTACCGGATACATTTTGAATCCGAAAACTGTATAACAATCAACGATTAGGGAACGACTATCTTCACCAACACCGAAATAATTCGAAGTCGCAAGCTCCGCGTAATAAGTTTTTAGGATTCCGAAAAAGAAATTATGTTTAATTATCTAGAAGAGGGAGCCACTATTACAGGGTCTCTCCTCACTGACCAAAAAAAAAAAAAAAGATTGCGGAAATCCATCAAGAATAAAGGTGAATCAAAGTGCGAGCTAGAGTGCGAGTTTGGAATTAATCGAAGATCTATCTAATTCGTTGGATCTAGCCTCCAGAGACTTCTATCTCTTTCCCTGGATTAGTAAGCAGCTTAGAGGCAGGAAATTTGAAAACAATAATTGTTGAGACGTTTCGGGAGTGTCAATAAATAAAGTTTTTGTTTCTAGGAAAGGAAGTTGTCCTTTGAGAAGAGATGGACTACCTTGAAAAATAATTTATCATATTGCTTTTAGACCACTCCTCGTACTTTTTTTTTGTTTTTTTTTTTAAATAGTTTAAACAACTTCATAAATTTGAATAAACAATGCATATATCTAATATAACCTATTTTATCATTAACACCTGTGAACCTTATCAATAAATCACCAACTAGCTTTTGTTAAGAAATTAATTTATATATTAGTCATAATTACTATATAAAAGCTAATTGATAAATGAAACATAGCTAATTCTATAAATATCAGAATGGTATATTAATTATTAAAATAAATTAAAATAAAGTGCAGTATTGGGAGAGCTTAGATTTTTGATTGTTGTTTTATTTGAAATTATATATTTTGCAATTTTGGTTGAAGACTAAAATTGGAAACAATAAATTTAATGGTTATATGAAGTAATAGTTTTCTTGATTTTCAAGAAAAAAAAATCATATTAAAATTCTAAAGAAAGTCCAAATCTCACACATACATAGAAAAAAACTATTGCTAAATAAATGTCATCGATGTCATTGTCTAAATGGTATTGTTATGTCATAGAAAATTCATAAATATTTTGAAATAACCCAATTTTTTTCTCAAAGTTATTATATTTTTTCGTAAAATTGATCAATAATCAAATATATTCAAATGAAAACTTTCATTTAGAGACAAAAGATTCAAAACTCAATAACTAATTAATTATGATGATTGTTAGTTGATGATCACCTGTTTAAGATAAAATTCAGTGACAAATCTTTGATTATTCAACAAGATGCACCTGTTTTGTTTCCCATGAACAAGTCATTTGAAAGGTCAAAAAAATCTAAAAAAAAACATTTGTCTAGATTCTCTAATATCCTGCTTATAATTATTTATAAAAGTCCTTTTATCATTTCGATTCAAAATATTTTTTTCGAAAACAATAAAAATGGGTCAATGAAAATTCAACTCAAAATAGAAATACCAAAACAATAATTATTTATGTAACAGTTTTAATTGAAAAACCTCCAATTATAATATTTATATACATTCCCATCCTTTATATGACATAATTTCCAACAATATATATTTCACCAAAAATTTATACATACGACAATAATTGTTATTACAATTATAAGATTGTCTTTTGTTGCGTAATTTCAACAACTAATTATAAAAGTTAATTGTAGGTATAATGATCGCTTTATATTTATTAATTGTTGTTTTTTTCTCCTTTTGTTTGTTTTACTTAATACTGGTATTAAGAAAATCTGTTTGTATTTTCCAAAAATAAAAAATAAATATTATTTCTAGGTCGCGCCATTACTTATCGCAATTAACGTGTCATTAACCCATCAAAATTTTGCAAAAAACCATACATGATAATTAAATTTATTATTTTTTTCTTCAATAAATAAAGGGAAAAATAATTTCGATAATATTGACTTTCTCGATAAAATAACCGAGTAAATTTTCGTACGTCATTCATTTTTATATACATAGATGGAAATTTTAAGTTAATCGACATTTAGGGTGCTAAGGTTACAACCAAAGTATCGTTTGATAACAAATTTTGCAATTATTATCATATGTAGAGTGAATTAAATGATTATTAAGATGCGTTTGGTTTTTTTTTTAACTGAGTTGATGAAATTTGATTGGAAAACAATAAAAGTTGATAAAGGTTAACGTTTTTAACGGTTATAACTCTCCTTAACTGTACTTTTTATGTTAAAGACAAATAGTGACTTAATATTTCAAATACAAAATCAACAGGGTATATATTAAAGAAATTACTAAATAATTCAATTTTTTTCCCCACAAATTTTTGACGGATTTTCAGCATTCACGCCTTATGTACACACCGGGCACCCTCATTATCATATTTTCACTCATAATTAGAATAAAATTTAGAATCTTGAGCTCAGCCTTCAAATCCCCATTATTCAACTTATTAAGCAACTAAAAGCACAATAGTGAATTATATTGAAATTATTTGAGCCTTATCGAAATCAAGTTAATGTACCCGAGTACCCGAATACTCATCAGATGAAAAATGATTTTTCGACTTAAGAAGCACTCAAGAAAGATCATTGATCGATTCAGGGAATAATCTTCAATAAAAGGTTCTGCTAATTCGTCACTCCACAAGAACAAGAAGTTTAATATTCAACGTGCAAATACCCACCTCTTGGCTGTACTCTTATGGAACCTATGGGCGTAGGATCGGAAACATCAGCGTTAGTGAACAAGCGATAATCCAACTATAACGGTATACCTCAGGTTTGTATGCTTCTTGAGCCCTCTGGTGAAGAGGAGGCCTATCCAACCCTTTGCGAACCGTACGGTGCTTGTGCAGCGCTAAGAGATTCCACTTCAATCTTTTCTCATGGGCGATGTGGCGATATAGAAGACATGGAAATGGCTTGAATAATCCCTATCAATGTTTATTTAGTAAAGCTCATGTTTGCAAAGTTGCCCTATGCTTGTGACAACGAGATAAAAATTGCATGTGCATTTGAGAGGTAATTTGTATTGAACGATTTTGGTGGATGCGCTGTTTTTCGCAAGCCACAAATACCCCAATCATTTACCTCTGTTCTAACAATATATATATCTATTGGAAAATAATGAAAGAATACAGGTGCCGAAATCAAGTTTTACTTGATCTTCAATTTTTAATCGTAGTTTATTGTAAAATTCGACGGAGAAGATTCCTACGTCACAAACTAAAAACAACTTTATTTAATTGGAAATAATTTAAATATTTGAATTTCTAATGGATTGTTAACAATTAATCACCGTAATAATATCTAATTTAGTTTTTGGAAAATGAAAATTTCTAAATAAATAAATAAATGAATATTTTGATTTCATTTCCGTTTACAAAAATTCCGCTATGATTTCTTAAATATTATTAAATGGTAAAATTTGATTTTAATTGTATTCCAACCACTTATAACTCGATAGAACTGGCGTAATTCTTTTAATATCCTGATAATATTTTAATTACAATTATCAAATTTTTGAAATAATACGGATTATGTCTGATAAAACGGCTAGACCAATTTTACAATTACCATAAAAGAAATATCTAATTTTCATTTAAGTATATAAAAATATTTATTTCAATGTTGTTTTGTTTGTCATCATCATCTCGAATAATACCAGCATTGTTGTTGCCAATTTTTTCATCTAATACAATCATTAATAAGCTGGCAATTATCGAATAAAATATTATTTATAGTAGGGGGACATATTATTATTATTATTATAAACTTAGAAAGTTGCCCCTCTCTGATAGACACCATCTAGCAGGTCTTTTTTAATAACCATTCCATTCCTTATATTATCATTATTATTATTGTCGATGTCTTGTTTTATAGTGCATATATGTATATAATATATAAATATATATGTGTGTGTATAAAATTTTAACCTTCTATCTTATATGAATCGAGCTGTAAGTATTATAGTCAGTCAACGTATTGATATTTATTATTGTTGTTTTATATGTTGACGATTAATCAGTTGTATTAATGTAACCTAGCCTGTGACCCACTACTTTCCTGCTATATCGACAATCATATCCACTACGAACATGAAGGCATTTGACTTGTTGCACTCTACAAGAACAGTGTCCATTTATTATTGATTGTGAGTTTTATAAACAAATCAATTTTTTTTTTTTCAAAACAACCGGGCATTTATACACTTCGCTAATTTCTACCTTGACCTTTCTTTGCTTCTATATTATTGTTATTCTCAATTTTTTTTTTTTTTAATTGGAAATCATCGTCATGTTTACGTAAGTTGGTTGTTTTTATTATGGGGTTAATAATAACAATAACGATAACAACAACAACAGCAGCAACAAAGAATTTCCACCAGAATTCTAACAACAGGTGATATAGTAATATAATAATAAAGTGCTTTAATAATGGGATAAATTATTGTTGTAGACTAAATAAAATATATATATAGTGAAGTTTATTTCTATTTGTGTATAATTTGATTTGCGACTATTTATAATTTCGGGATCAAAGATCAAAAGGAACAATGTTGAATTGTACTGATTTAGAATGCATCCTTCATCATCATCACTATTATGCTCATCTACATCATCTCAAGCATGGAACGCATGTGGAAGAAGGAGGTGAGTGTTGTTTTTTTTTTGTAATAAAATTTCCAATCTTTCTATAGAAAGATTGTTACCTTGAACAGAAGGTGAATTGATTTAATAAAAAATAATAATAAAATTATTATTATTAAAAGTGACAGCTTTATATGTATATCCGATGGTATTAAGAGAATTTTATTTATTTATTAATTCCTGCTTGTAATCAATTTGTTGTTGATTGTTTGCTTTCCTAAACTGATTCATTTCAATTTCAATAATACTTTCAAAATAATTTAAAAAAAAAAATTAAAGATAATTATTGACGCTCTAATAAAAAAAAAACAGTTTCGGATGATGATGCTGATAATTTAAAAATGACCAAATAACCGACATTTCAATAGTGAATGTTTCAATAAAATTTATACAATTCTTATAGAAACTTTATCGTAATGGAAATGGTGAAAGTCGATTATAATAATATAATAGAATTTGCAATTTTCTTACTATTTCCTATTTTTCAAATGATTACAAACATTTTTTGATAATAATAATTCCAAAAAATAGTCGAAGAATCGATTAGAAAATTAGAGAAACAAAACGATCGTAGAAACTAGTTCAATTTTTTTTTTCTTCTAATTTTATTAAGAGAAAACGTTAGAACTTGTTTTGCTTGCATATTGAATTCAAAAAGGAAAAATTCACTACACAAAAGTGGGTTTCCGAATTTATTTCATTCTAACACCAATTCTGCATTTATTATAAATAATAACAAACGTCAAGACTCTAACAATCAAAAAAAAAAAATCTAATCTAATAAACTAAATATTGATTGTTTAGTTATAAATAATAAGAAAGTATGACCTTGAATTTTAAATAAATAGTAATAATTTGTTTATATTTATGTTTAACTATAATAAAAATTCAATAACGGACAGTGAAAAGTGATTATAAAGCAATTAAAATGTCTAGCCAGATTCTAGAATGTCTTATTTTCCTCAAAGAAAATCGAAGAACATTTTTTATATGAAGAATTTATTAATTCAATTATAAAATTAGAAAAATTATGCAAGATAATTTGTATTTGGTGATTTTCCATTGGTTTTGTTTTTGTTTGTTTTTTCCTGCATAACTGTTATTAAACGAACCGTCGACTTGAAGCGATTCGGATAAACGAGGTTCTGTTTTACTATAATATAGTATGTTTTTCTCATGCTTTATAATGCCTAATTAATTAATTACATACGGAACAAAGAAATTGAGAAAAAACTGCTGAAAATCGTCCGTAAGAACCTTTTTTACAGAAGATGCTGACTGATCGTAAGCATCTACTATTCTAAATAACTACTCGAATTCATTGAGGTAGCATTAATGCTCGCGTCTTTTCAGCGAGCATGTTCCAATTTGACGATTTTAATTAATTGAATTTTATCGAATTATTTAGAATATGCCTTGAATTTACTGTTTGACCTCTATATAGGCATCAATT
>JAZBGX010000234.1:0-14374 GCA_037414775.1 Zonitis immaculata
CCATTATCACTGATATCTCTTTGATTGAACAAACAATTGGGAAGCAATGAATAGATAAGACTAAAAGGACTTCTGTAGAAAGATTCTAAAGAAAATAACTCTAAAGGCGTATACTCTTAGTATTCTTACATGTATTATAGTTTTTTGTTTGTCAATTTAATATTTCAAAGCAAATACAAAATAAATAATCTCTCCATCAATTTGGAAGACACAAAATCAGCATTCATCCTTTTTACAATCAAGAATCAGACCTTCAATCTACTAAAGATTTACTAAATTTTTGTTGAATCATTCGATTTTTTTTAAAAGAATCTTCAACTCAAATATATCGATTTTATTGTATTTATATAGTTGAATTGAAATTAAACGTGCTCTATTCAATTTTCTCTTCGACATCCTTAATTTTATAGTTCCAATTATTCTCTACCTTAAAATTGAATAAATGATCAACCAGCACCACATTGGTTCTATAATCCGATTCGATATAGATTTAACTAATCTAAATTGTTATTTTGGTTTAATTTGAATTTGAAATTTCTAATAATATTTTTGTTGGATTATTTTGTATTTCGAAATTTCGTCAGTCTTGTAATAATTGGACTAGAAAATGACTACTGGTATTCATGAATATATATTTACAATTTGCATCATATACATATGGATGATAAATAATCGGATTATACATAAATGAGGAAATATCCTCTTAACATATCGATTTCGATGCAACTTCTTAATGTCGTTGATCGATGATCAGAGCTCAATAACAGCAAATCGCTTCCTTCTATTATTGAGTCTATAGAATGGCTACAATACTATAATTGCAAGCGTAAACGTCCATTTTACTTTCTCAAATTTTATAAATTTATTTTCGAGCTTCTCCCCTACCCTTCTGGATAAATTTAATATTTTGTTTTGCAATAGTACTTCCAAAAATTTTTCATCATTCTTGTTCCATTTTAAATTCTCAAATCATCGATTAATTGTTGTTCAGTCTCAGGATCGAAATGTCCATTGTCACATTAAAATGTGGAATCGTTTCTTCTTTTATTTTTTTTTATTGAATTCAACAAAGAATAAAAAATACCTTACAGTTATTGTATATTGTGACTAACTACACAGGAATTATGTGTCAAAATTACTAACATATATCTTTAAAATAGAAACTTGAATCGCAATCAAAATTGTTCTACAACAATTCCTGCTATGACATACCAAATTTATATCCATACATATAAGTTTGATGTCGTATAGTTAGTGAAATTATCATTTGAAATCTAGTTCATAGATTTCCAAAAGTTATGTCGAGGACTATTCAAATACCGAAGTTATGTTCGTAATATCTCCTGAATTTCTGACATGTTAATATGTCAAGATAATCTAACAAAAAAAAAAACAAAATGCTTGGCTATAGTATGGAAATCTCTATTTAAACAAGATTTGTTTCTATATTAGAAAAAACTGTCTAACCATTTAAAATCAGGCTTTAGTGGTAATCCTCACACGAAATATGTAACGAACACTGTATCAGGATTATTAGTTTTTTTGGTCAATTTATGAAACTTATCTCTACATTTATATTTTATTGATAAAACTATAAATTGATTATTCCCAATGAAGTCAGTTCATTAAATTTTGTGAGAGACATAAAAATGGTACGATTCAATCACAAACGTTCTTATTAATCGAACTATATATTGATTTCCAAGAAATTAATTTCATCATCTCTTTAATTTCTGATGATAACGATAAATTATTAATCGATTAATATTTGTATGTTTTCTACTTATTTAGGTTTCGACGTGGCTTCAAACAATTCTTCTCATGTCTACCATTCGTCGATGTTAGTCCTGGAGCTTTGACACGACGTGAAGTCTTAACAAGCCGTCGACGTTCCTATTCTGGTTCACCAGATCATAATCGTATTATTAGAAATGGTTGGTATTTTTTTTCTATTGTTGTCTCATCTACATATTTAAAATTATCTATACAACCACATATTTGCATACCTCACCCAACAGTATTATGAACAAAATATGCACGAAAAACTCATGTAGAACAATGAGAGAGAGAGAACAAGTAGTCATACAAATTTGCATTTATCTACGATTAGTAGTAACAGAAAAACACAATGAACAAAAATTATATCTTTAAATGGAGCGTTTTTAATCTGATTTTAAAATACTCGTATATACTCATTCAGTTTGTTTTACTTTAAACATATTTAGTCATTTAAACTTTGAAAAAAAAACTTTTTTGCAAAAAAAAATATATTAACTTCCAGGTATCGTCATTCTGTGAAAGTCAAGAAATAAAACAATCTCATCATTTGTTTATTGAAGTATTTATATTGTTTTTTACCCTCAAGCTAGCATTTTATTGAATTTAAATAAACAAAACAATAATTTCAAATTGTTTTAAATCATTCTTTTCCATATTAATGTAGAGATTATAATTTTTTTTCCCATCATTATTTATATGAAAATTATGGAATAAATTCAAGTATCTCATAATAAATTCAATTGCTTTGAAAATCTCTCCGACAACAACAACAAAAAAATTATCAGAGGATTTGTGGAGAACACATTTTTAGAGAGCTTCTTGAAGCAATTGTAGTTAGTTGAGAAGGTAATTGTTTTTTTTTGTTGTTTATTTTCAATATACAGCTACTGTATAAAAGCTTCTATTCCATTACCCGTATGTTTGAGCTTTTAAGTCTAATTTAAGGTTATATTATCTGAGTGGATATTATTTTAAAATTATAAATAAAATGGGAAAGTTGTTCGATCCGAACGTAACTAATATTATTAAATATTAGACCTAACTCGATAGATTGTATATTTTTATTCATTTTTCTCTACTCTCTCTCTAAAAGCATGTTTTATATACGTGTTCTACACAATTATTTCGCCAGTTGTGCCTCTATTCATGTTAAAGTAGCAGATGTTGAATAATTAACGTCTAACGCCTACAGTAAAACTACACGATAAATTTCAAACAATTTTTTTATTAATTTTTTTGTCTCCAACTGCGTGGAAAAATTCAGCTTTTCTATGATTAAATTTATTACAACTTGCAAATAAATCAAAAACACTATAAATTTAGAATTGTTTTCATAAAGAGAAAATGTCGTAAATTTGAAATTCTATGTACTATTGACTATTGACATCGATTTGTGGATTTGGTATGTACGATTGTAAAATTTCCGGTTATGAAAAATAAAGCAAAAGAATATAGAATAATTTTTTTATTATTAAAATTCTTCGGGGAATGATAAATATTTAAAACACTCCAACTGGTTCAATCTCGAATCAGTAGATCGAAATTTGGTGGATGCGCCAATTTAGAATAGAGATTCTTCGGTTAATAATTCTTTCTGCTTTCATGGATCTATATTGTTTATAATATTGATTTTATAAGAAGATTTTCTATCCATTTAATTTATAATTAAACAAAAATAAAGTAATTTAATTTTTAACGTCTAGAAAATTCATTTCGAAAAATAATTATAAATCGAGAAATCCGATTTAATATCCATCGAGCTATTAAAATTATTTTCTTCCAGAGATGTGTTTTACCATTACAAAAATAGATAAAAAAAAATTTTATATATATTTTATTATATTTCTCTCTAGTACGTGTTGCACTTAAACTGTCCTTGTTGATTTGTTATCAAAATAATATCTCTGTTGGAGATTTCACAACCATTTATAGTATTTTTTTTTCCACCTGCAAGTTAATATATAAACTGAAATATTATATCATCTGTGACTTGTTAGAAATTGACAAGAATTATTTTATCCGTAAATAAATCTAAAACCCAAAACAATAACAATGGGCTTCCTTTTACGAAGATATTTACGCCTAAAGAAAGATACCACTTATCGGTAGTGTAACAATTTATCAGAGGGACATGAAAGAAATATCGTTCCTACATATGTCGATATCCGTTCATCATCATCTAACAGTGCATTGTGTATTCAAAGTCGTACCATAGATAGTTTAAGGTTGGAGTGGCTTGTTTTGAATTGAATCTCAATATATTTGCAATGTATGGTGAAATGGCCAGCTAAACACCGGAAGATATGGGCATATCCGGCATTGTTTGCTTTTTGAGTCGTAACATTTGCCATGTTTATTCGGGTACATTGGACACTCGTAATAATGCCAAAGATGGTTTTTCAAATTCAAATCCAGTAATTTCGAAGATAGCAGTTTTCTCGATAAGAATGATTATATTGCAACATTCATTTATGTTGTCGTCTATCATATTTATAATATTTCCTCCATATTTGTTCCAGGAACCGTCCGTATGAATTACATTGCACGTCCTAGTCCAACATCATCAACAAATACATGTTATTCAAATTTAGACGATCTAACTTATCACCATCGTGGATTTGAATTGAAGAAAAATAAAAGTAATATGGCATTCTCCTGACAAAAGCCTCATTCAACAACAACAAATGATAATTTGAACAGTGGTATCAATAGCAATGATAAAAATACAACAACAACAGCACGACAAAGACATACTTGGATATAGTGCCAAACCTCGCGGTCTAATCGGCGTTTGCCATGGACACGCGAGGAAACTGTAGAAGAAATTGACGATCATGATATTTCAGAAACAAGAATGTAGAAATATTCTACAAATAACTCCAATCATTATAATAAAAATATATAGTGTTTTATTCTTTTATTTTCAATTAAGACATGGTAATAAAGAGGACTGTGATATTTGTAGAGAGATACCGCGGGAAAACAGGAAGTCACATTATTTGGCTAAGACAGGGTAATTACGTTTTTGGATCAAATATAAAATTAATTACATATCCTGGACCACGTCCTTAATTCTTTATGAAATAAAATTGTAATGTAAAATAACGTACATTAGTTTTAAGTTAGTGCTAGTTATAAATTGATAACAATTATCCTCATAGATGGCCAGTTATCTCTGTTGGGAAAACACAAACGCTTCGAAGTTTAAGCCCACTATCTATTAAAAAAAATATTAGAGCTTTAAGTGTTGAAATTTCTATATTATTTATTCAATTAATATAATCATAAAAATCGATTTATAATATAATCAAGGCCGACGTTGGAGATCTTTATGTGACCAAGTATGTGATATACCCCATAACTCTAATGAAATCTTATTACAATAAGAATATTCAAAATAATGTAAATATTGTATGACATAATATAAATAATGTTCTAGTTGTATGTTGTAAATAAAATAAATATATATATATAACTAAATGTGATTCATTGTATTTTATTTACAATTTCGAATAAGCACATTGACTGAAATCGACATTATTTGCAATTTTCGTTAATTCATTTTGTAATAATCGATGTAAACTAATACCATCATGTTTATAAATCCATGTATTATCAATAAAATCGTAACGTTTCGGTCCGGATATTGGCGAGCTCAACCAAATTTGTCGATTTGGTGATTGACGATTTATCACATAAGTACCATATTTATCACCTAAATTAACTGTTAATACACCACTCTGAAAAATATCGAATTAATTCATAAATTTGGGGAGGAATTGAGAAAAAATTTATATAACTTACACTATACGAAACATCAGATGTTGCTAAATTCTTAGTATCGTCAATTAAATATTCGAAATAATCAGTTAGTGATTCTAGAGTTTCTTCGCAAACTTTTTCGAAAGTTATCTGGTCAATTGGGGCTGATTCTGTTGTTGGAGCTGTTGCAAAATTCTTGAAAACTATCACTGGCGAAATGAGGTTATGATCGGATAATATGCGTTTTAGTCTATAATTAACGAATGAAATACAATTTGGATAATTTTTGGCTAAATAACATCGATTATATCGTGAAAATTTGATTATATTCTTGGTAAAATTATGAAATCTCGAGCACTCCATTCTATTGAAAAAGTTAGGTTAGGGTAGATTTGACATTGTAAAAAATGAACTAAATGTAGCTTTTATACTTATAATAAAATAAATAAAATAATAAAATTGTGGCTTGTGGATGTACAAAAACTTACGAATATACTTGAAAAATAAATGTATTTCAATGAACAAAAAAGACAACTATATAAAAAAAGTGTATAATTTAGATCTAGGCAATATTGAAATCTTCGAAATATGTAAGGCAAAAAAAAAATTTACATTAAGGACAAAAACACTTGAATTATCAATACAATAATTTTATTCCATATTCATATTAATTTCGATTGCTGTTTCTTTTTTCTCATCATTTTCTTCCAAGTCTATTTCAAACATGTCCTGTTCTAGTGGTTTTGTAACCCAATTACCTAGTTCAGCTTTTGCAAATGCTTGATATAGTGATTGTTTGGCGACCTAATAAAAAAAATTAATCAACAAAAATAATAATAAAAGTATTGTTTTTATACTCTATAAGACGTGACAGAATTTTTTGCTTCACAATACAACGTAGTAGGATTCTTTTCAAAACCAGTAATACTTGACAATTTCCCCAAAAGACCCAGAAAACGTTTCATCAATTCATGTTTACACAATTTTGAAATTGTTCCATCTAATAATTTACTTGTATTTGAATGAACAATTTCGGGTGTTTTGAAACCATTTGCCCATATAACACTAAAATTAGGTGCTTTACCAATTTGTCGTATCTCTGGTGATGTTGACAAATACAAAGAGGGACGATTTAAACGAAATGGTGGTGGAAGACCTTGAAGTGTTGTTTCTATTCTACCAAAAAGTGCCCTAGAATCGAATCACAAATTTTTTATTAATAAATCTAACTGATTGTTAAAATTGAATAATTTACCTCGACAAATGTGATTCGCGTAATAAACTACCTAATATGATTGATTTCAAATAAATTGGTTCAATGAAATGGGATAGAAGAGCACCTTGGAGGCCGACAATGTTCCACCTACAGATTTTATCTGAGCAGGACATTGTTAAGAGACGTTCACCCTTAAAGTGAAATGATTAATAACTTCTTTTTCTTTAAAATTTGGATTATAAATACGTACAAGTAATATTCCATCCCATGTCTGTATAATTCTGGGTCCTTTAACTGGAATTGTTCCTTCGCCTGATTCAATTTTTGTTCTTAATTGACCGCGAGATTTTCGATTTGGATGTTTATCAATAGAACCACATTCTTCATGCGGTCCAAATACTCTAGCATCACCACAAGGAGCTGTATTTATGTACAAATGAAATTCCAATCCATCTTTTAATTGATAACCACAACCATCTGGACGTAATGTAAATATAGATTTATCAGCATCAATTGTTAATAATAAATATAATTGATCATATAAATAATTAATTAAACAACGACGTGATATAATTTCAGCATGCATATCATTTAATGAATAACCATTCAAACTTATATATTCACCAGATACACATTTTGTACCAGTCGATACCGATATTATTTCTGAATCATTCAAATCATTGCCACGTGTCATTACAATACCAGCTAATACTTTCCGTTTAGCATGATTCTCATCGTTTGCCATCAATTCAGCGAACTTCTCATGGATCAAACTGCACACAAAAAAATAATTATAATAATAAAAAACTAGGAAAATAGTCACGAAATTAAAGAAACATCAAGGCAAAAGAAATAAGCTCAACTATATAAAATGTCTTTTTTTTTATTATTTTGTTGTTTATAATTGTCCAAAAACTTTACAGTCAAATTATTGTAAAGCCTAAAGTATTATGTAAGGCTGCACGACTGTTGTATGGAAAAGCAATTTCTTATCAAATAATAATAAAAAAAAATACTACAGTGAAGCCCAAATTGAATGGAAATATTTTGGTTTAATTAAAGGTATACTAACGGTGAGCTCTTTTTGTTTTTTCTGTTGTTGTTTTTTTTTTTTTTTGATAAGGATATGATTGGTGTACAATAGGAAGGTTTCACTGTAAAAATATTCATTCTTCCAAAAGATATACCATTGTTGGAATCGATTCCTAGAATTATATAACAACTTTATTACGATTTGATAACAATCTTTTTTTTTTTGTAAATTATTCATAATAAAAGAAGAAATTTGAATGAAATCGATACTCACCTTCAATCAACAAATTATCATAACAAAATTACATTAATAACGATAAATAAGCATCTCCGAGCTCACTTATTGCCGGAATAATAGCACCTTTGTAGAGTTATTTCATTGAATTCTTAGTTATTGATCAAAAATGTCATCGTGTCATGTATAAGAAATGGATTTATGTAAATTTTCAATCAATACTTGAGGGGAAAATAAGTGAAAAAAAAAACAGATCTACTAAAAGGGGCTCATAGAAATATCAAAATTAAGCTGCCACGAAAGATGAGTTTAAAAAGATGTTGATAAACTGTTGTATAATATGAGCGCAAAATCAATAATATGATTATCGTATGGTGATCTTTAATTTTAAATATAAACATTAATTAATTACTCACCGGCGTATAAAATCGGCTCGTTCTTGATTTTCAACTTGTATTTTTGGTTTTCTAAATCGATTCAAATCATTCAAATGATATTGTAAACTTAATTTCGATAAAGCAGCTGTTGCTGCAGCATTTTTTGCTAAACGTTTATTAGCTCCATAACCAACATATTTCACTTCATTTATTGTTATTGTAACTTGAAATCGTGGTTGTATAAAAGTTGTATCGCTTTCAATATATTCATAAACGGCATTTGGAAATAATTCGTTCAATAACATAGCTGGACCTTTCAATAATTGTTTATGTTGATTTTTCAAGTCCAAAATTGTTCTTTTATCAATATCCATTTCATTCGACATGTTATTATCATCACTCGATTCAAATGTATCATCACTAGTAAAATCAACTTTACCATTTTCAATTGGTTTTGGATATAATACATCGGTATTATCTGGGAATTGAATGAATGATTTTAATGCTTCTTCAGCTGCTCGGGATTTGGCTTTCTTTTTTGAACCACCAGTACCATAATATGTTTGACCATCAACTTCAACAGCAACTTTGAAAACTGGCGCATGTTGTGGACCTGATTGTTCCAAAAATTTATAATCCAGACCCATACGTAATTCGTTTAATAAAGAAACAGGATTTCGAGTTTCGGACAATATCTGTTGTGGACTTTTATCTTTTTTCCTGCGTTTCTGTTCTTTAACATCATTTTCTAAAATTGAAAAGAAATCGTCAAACACAATTTATTGTAAAAAGATCAGCACTTTACCTCCACTTAACCCTACCGCTGGTCGTTTAAGCGACAGTGGATTCTCGAAATCGTTTGCCATTTTATTTTAACAGATCAGAAGTTTGTTTTTTTATATCAAATATATTCAGATAATCTGTACAACATTAAATTTCCAAATATATAATTCTATTATCAACGATTCTACTGTTCTTTTCTCTAATAATAAGTACTTTTAACGATCTTGATATTTGGTATAACGAATATTATAGTAGTTTTTAGATTATATATATCGATAAATTTTGAGTAGTTGGAAACACGAAACACTACTAAACTTATTTTTACTTGATTTCTCCGTGATAAAAAACGATAACATTATATTGGAGAAAGAAAAACTAGAATGGGGTATCTTTATTGTTGTTTTTTTGGGGGTTTCTAACGTTCTAACCTCAAAAAAATGCCTTGGCTAATTGTAGCTCCAAGATAATATTAATTAGGATTACTATTTGTCAATAAACGGGAATCTTCTAGGAACAGAACGGATTGGAAACCAAATAATAGACATTTTATATTTGATAACGTAAAATTTATACTTAAAAACGGGTATAAAAATCGAAATATTCTCCACAAATCAATATGTTAATCGTCTATTCTTAATTTTGCCCTGAGTATACTTAAAAGTATAATATAATCGGATTTTTTTTTCAAACAAAATCATTCTATTGAAAACTTGTAAAACAAATAACGTGTATTCCTAAAATTGATTTAAGTATAGACGATTAATAGTTCATAAACCAACAATTACGTAAATACATATTATAAAACATTATCTTTGAATAATAAAAAAATAAATTCATCTACGATATACAAAACTCAATATACTCAAACTGCATTCTTTTCAAACTTATTACTAGAATAATATAAACTCTAATTGTCATCAATAAGAATTGAATTTGTACTGAAGTAATTGGGATTGGACAACTCTTGTTTTTTCATGATAAATCGCTAGTAATTGGTGAATATTTCGCTACTTTAATCTTCAACATTCCTGGATTTAGTTCAACAAATCTAAAATATAAAAATCATTAAATAATATAAAATGACAACAAATTAAAATAATTCAATTTACTTGATTTTGCGTTTTTTCAATCTCGAAATAACAGCCGGTTTAATTTTAGCAACACCACGATCACTACGTTTACCCCGTCCAGTTATAATCAATAAATTTTGTACTGATTTATTATTATTTTTAAGTAAATTAATATTTTGATCAATAAATAAATCTAATGCCGATAATGCTTCTTTAACATAAAGAAAATGTAAATCTAATGTATCGAATTTTTCTAAACGTTTCGAATTTTCATTTAATAATGTTGAAGCTGCTAAATTATTAGCACGATCATAATAATTTGTTTCTTTACGTGCTAATTCTGAATAAAACATTGCTACTTCTGTCATACCACATTGATAATACTTTTGTGCCTTTTGATATAATTGTTTACGATTATTTAAATGTTTATCGGCTATGTCACGATAAAATACAGCTGGTGGATCTTCACTTTGATCAACGTTATCCTATAAATTAAGGGACAATAAAAACAATAATATAGTTTATATTTTTAAAATAATTTGATAGAATTTACCATAAAATCTCGACAATTTTCTTCATCTTCTTTCATTTCACGTATAGCTGCCGGTGATAATGGTGGTTCGTTTACAATCTCTTTTATATCAATTACACCAAATGATGCACTTAGATCGTCAACAATTTTATTAAAATCATTATCATAAGCATGTAATAATTCTACTAAAATATTTTGATCAACACTTGGAAAAATTTCGAATAATTTTTGTTTTGTTAATTTAGCTGCTAATGTATCAACAGTAATATTTTTCCATTGTTCCATTTCTTTTTGATAACAACGACTAGCTATAGCTTGTTCTTCCATAATTTCCGTAAAATCCATTGATTGTTGTTGTTGATAGATTTGATCATTTTGCTCTTGTTGTTGTAATTTCCTTGCAAATTCTTCATCTTCTTTAACCAAATGTTCTAATATCGAATTTTGTGCTTCCATTTGTTGACATACCGATTCAACATAAAACATATATAATTGTCTAGCCAAATCAACCGGTACTTGAACAATTGGTTGAAAACCTTGCGGTAATAATAAATCGTTACCACCAAATTTTAATTCTAATTGTTTTACAAATTGATCACCCAAATTCAATTCAACCATTTCTTTTGGAATTATTTCAAATGATGAATCTGAATCGGAATCTGAATCATCATAATCGGCATCAGGTTTTGTCGATGTTGATGGTAAACATCCGAATTTCATTTGTTTAACACGTAAAACATGATCCGAATAATGTTTTTTATTAATATCGATTTTACTTTCGAGTAGTTTTTTCAATTCTTTAGATTCTTCAGATAGAAATTTCCGCTGGAAATTATTTGGAATTTCATCCGATTCTTTCTTATCATCATCATCATCATCATCATCATCATTATTATTTTCGTTTTGAGTTTTTGTATCATTTTCAATTTGATTTGATTCATTATTTTTATCATCGTCATCGTCAATTTCTTTTAGTTGAGTCGCTCCATTATTATCAGCGAGTAATAATTCAACAACCCAATTAAAATCTTTATTACATTTATCTAATAATTCTTTTAAATATGAACGTGGTATTGATGTAAATAATTCTTTTAAATGTTGTAATTTCATATCATCATTACGATCATCAATAATTTGATCATCTGTTAAACAACTTTTATCTAACATTAAAACCCTTTTTGGTATTTCGAAATTATTATTAAGAATTTTACCATTTAAATCGCGACTTTTTGTTGCTAAAACTTTATAACCATCCGGTAATTGTTTATTATCATTTTTTAAATAATCAAAATCATTAAATTCAGTCATTGTTGATTTCTCAATTGTATTATTGAATAAATCATTATTGAAATAAAATTTTTGATTTTCATTTTTATTGTCTTGCTTTATTATATCAATTGGTGTAACAATATCCCATGATTGTAATGCTTTTTCATCGATACCCCAGGCATTTTCTATATCGTCAAATAGATTCGTATTGTTTTGATTCAATTGAGCCGGTTTCAAAATTGTTGATGTATCCTCTTGTTTACACATCAAAATTTCATCAACCGGATTTATAAAATCATCAGTTTTGCTATTAGAACCTTTCGATAATTGTGGTATATCACTAAAATCCATTAAATTTATATTATCATTATTATCAAATATGTCTACAGATTTTCGATTTATACCAGAATAACTTTTCGATTTTGCAATATTACAATTTGGTTTGAATTTATAATTTAATGGCGGCTGTAATCGAAATTGCGGTATACGTTGATTCTGATAAACCAAATTATAAGCTGATAATAATTTATCTTTTGTAACATTTTTATCATACCGATCCAACATATCGCGTATCTTATCTTTAGGTACATTATGTTGATTACGACGGATTAATTCTTTATAATTGAAAAACCAAGATGTATCCGGTTCTAATATTTCAATTATATAACCAAAATCGATAGCCATCATTGCATAGGCTTTCATTTCCCACATTTGTGTATTTGTATTATCGATTATAATTGGACTATAGCCTGATTTCATTGATGCAAATGTACGTCTTTGATTCCATTCATGTGCTTCCGATAAACGATTCGGATCGAATATATAAATTTTATTTCTATTTAAAAAAAAATCATCTGTACTAAAAACATGCTGATCATATCGTTCTAAATTACCATATAATTGTTGTATTATATTTTTGGCTAAATACGATTTACCACTACCAGATACACCACGTAATAATATTAAAACTTTATATCCTTTACGTATTTCGTTTATTATATCATCGAAACGTTGCGATTTTTTTGATTTATTAGCAGATATTGCATTTGAACTATTTGACGGATGCAAACCATAATTTTTCTTTACTTGACAATGATTATTATTATTATTGTTGTTGTTATTTTTATTGAGATGTTGTGGTGATTTTCGTGCTTTTCCTGGTTGCTTCTTTTTAACAATATTAGCCATTGACTTATTATCATTTATATTACTGGTCATTTCTAACAAATAATTCGATGATTTATGTACTGAATAGAAATAAATTAAATAATTTTTTTTTAGAGAAAATTTAATAAAAAGATACCGTCATATTGGAAATTTGTAGCTACAGATTTGATAATTTCTCGATCGAAAACAGCTCCAAATAGTGTTTGTAAATAGTGTAATGCACTCTCTTTATTCTGATGTGTCGTCATATTTGCTAGAAATAATATAGAAATTTAAAAATTTTGAAAATACCGCTTGTTTTTATTTACAACATGAATATTATAAAAACAAATAAGAATTCAACGTGTTTTGCATGGACTTTTTCCTGTGAAAGGCATCTATTAATAGAAGTTTTTAATTAGTTTTATATAACAAGTCTTATCTACTAATCTTTTATAATAACAATTATGATATTGTTATCAATCTAATTTTCAGGTAAAGTGGGGAAATACCTAACGTCGCATTATCAGGAAAATTGATAAAACAATAGAAAATGTTGACAATCATTTTAATTGTTCTCCCCCCATTTCTATAATTGAAATAGAAAAGGGAAAACAATTATCTTGATATGAAAACCGTTATAGATTTTTTTCTCTCAAATTCTTTCAATTATTTATGAAGTTATTTCAAAATTTTGGAAGAAAAAATCCAATAATCACTAACTCACCATTTATCAACGAGCTAAAATAATAACTAAATAAGATTATTATTATTATTATACCTTATCTTTTCAATGAATCATGAAATTATCGACAATTTTATAATTATAGGAAAAAAAATATACTGTTTACCTTGAAATTGAAAATTAATTATTTTATATCACCAAAAATTTATTATCGAATGCTTTTTGTTAATTAATCGGATTTACTTGAAATTTTGTTGATCAATAAAACTACATTATTTGTTTTAAAGGAAAATATGTTTACAATTTTATATAAATAAACTATAAAAAATAATAACAAAGCATATGTTGGCCATACTGTTACAACAAGAATCACGTGGTCTATAAATTGTCAGTTTCTAGGGTCTTTATATTTACACAATGGCTACACTTCAAATTGCTAATTGTAGCTAAAGTACTAAGACAAAATTTGAAAAGAAAAATTGTTATAA
>JAZBGX010000234.1:14470-29962 GCA_037414775.1 Zonitis immaculata
AAAATTAATTCCAAATTGAGACACAGTGTTATCACACGTGAAAGACGAAATGTTCCTAAAGAATTTTCAAGGTTAAGTATGTTACAGCTGATGATCAGATCGTACAGTTTTAGATTTTCTAATTTAAATTTCTTCAAAACTACATGAAATTAATCAAATACATCTGAATTGATAGCGTTACATCTTTTATTGGAAACTAGTGTAAGTCTATAATAATTTTCCTCAAAATATAGATTATTTTTTTCATTTGGGAGGGGTAATTAATTCATTTATTTATATATAATTTTTGTTTCAATCATAAATTCGAAAACATTTGATCTTTTTGTTTTGTAAATTCTTTGTTTTACAATCAATAAAAATTCTTATAGATTTCGATTAATTAATTTTTGTTAGTTTTTTTTTTGACAGTCCGAACATAACCTCAATTTTTGTTTTAATAACGTAGTTCTTGATGGTGCATTGTTTTTATTTGGTTTTGTAAATTTTTTTATTTGTTCGTTTTGTTTTTATTTTCAGAAAAATTGGTCGTTGTCACTTAGGATTTTTCTTAAATTAGCAATGCCACGTAGTAAACGTCGATCAACAACAGAAATGAGCAGTAATGATGATGACAGATATGCCCCCAAACGCCTTCGAAATTCCAATAAGTATGACTTTATAATTGAAATCGATATATTAATTTTATTATTTTCTACATTTGAGTTATCGTTATTTATTAGTTGAGATTTATAGAATCGTTAATTGAATTCAAATAATTCGTATACAAAGTTCTGTTTTTTGTTTTAATATATAATTTATTGAAATCAAATCGATAAAATAGGCAAACTAAGAACTTCCTTTCTATTGTTAATAATCGACAATTCTCTGGGTGGGCTATATTGTTACCTATGTCATTGATTTTATTAAAAGTACTGAGATATTATTTTATTTATATACATTTGTTGTAAATTCGAATATATTTTTTCTTTTTTGTAGATATTGTCAATAGAGTGTGTTGGTGTATGGATGACCGCCAAAATACAGATACTGAACCTGAATAATCTCAAATATATTCTCAGCCAATTTACCCGACCTATTTTTAAATCAGTTAGATGAAAGGTTCAGTTGACGTTATTTTCAAGTCTTTTTTTTGTTGTTGTATAAAATCGCTTTTTTATTATCGATTTCAATCATTCCTTTTTATTTCAAGTTACTTTAATTTATTTATTAATCATATCATATGGATGATGAAGTGTATGTTTTTAATAATGATAAATAATGTGAATTATTACATAAAAACAATTATATTTTGAATATATTTTAAATTCTAGTAGTTCGCGACGTGTATCAAGAATTGAAGAGGTACAATCATTTAGTCAGAAACGTTGTTTGGCATGGTTTCGTGAATATACAACACCAGATGATCCAGATACATTGGGACCAGAAGGCATGGAAAAATTTTGTGAAGATATTGGTGTTGAACCAGAAAATGTTGTTATGTTAGTGTTAGCTTTTAAAATGCAAGCACGCCAGATGGGGTTTTTTACAAAAGAAGAATGGTTGAAAGGATTGGGAGAGATGCAATGTGATTCAATACAAAAATTACAATATAGACTTGATTATTTACGGTGTTTATTGAATGATCAAAATATATTCAAGGCCATTTATAGATATGCATATGATTTTGCTAGGGTAAGTCAATAAGTATAATTATAAATAACAAAAGTTTTCAAGCTCTTGTTGAACACTTGTTATGAATACAATAACTGTACGTGTCTCATAATCTATCAGAATTCATTAATTCTTAATAACTTGTTTAGGTAGATATCTAGGATAGCATGAACTTGATCGCAAATATTGAATTTATCAAATATTTGTATAATCTATTGATTTGATTTATAGGATAAAGATCAAAGAAGTATGGATATGGAAACAGCTAAGGCGATGTTACAATTATTATTGGGCAAACATTGGCCTCTTTATACACAATTTAGTCAGTTCCTTGATCAGTCAAAGTACAAAGTTATAAATAAGGACCAATGGTGTAATATTCTTGAATTTTCACGTACCATCTACAACGACTTATCCAATTATGATGTAGATGGAGCCTGTAAGTATATTTTTTCTTTCAATTCGACCAATTCCATTTCAAATCAAATAATCTATAAATGTTTGTAAATATTAAAGGGCCAGTTATGTTAGACGAATTTGTAGAATGGCTGAAAGCATCAAGGGCTAAAGTTGATATAAGTTGAGTTTTAGTCATCTTAAATAATTTTTTTTTTTGAAATCACATCCATTTACCTAAGCGAAACAAGAACACAACACAACACACGTATTGTAAATTATTTTATTACAAAGTCGTATTTGTTTCAAACAATAAATTAAATAAAAAAGAAATTACAAGATAAATTTAATAGGATCAATAATATATAGATTTAGTTAGAATCATACTTATCAATTTCAATTTAATATACAAATAATATTCGCGAAAAGCTTCTATTAAATTTATATTGAATTCTTTTTATTCCGTGTAAAATTGTCGAGTTTTTGTGTAATAATAATAATAATAATATTAACAATAAGACAATTATGTTAGAAAATCCATCTTCCATGTAATAATTGTAACTCAAAACAAAAAACCGAACTGATTTAGTTTATTTATTTTTTAAATGTAAGTTCAAATATTTGCCGATAAATTCCCCTGCTCCAAGGAAAAGAAGTTACATTAATGGAAAATGAAAAGAAAATCAATCTAGAAAAAAGAAAAACAAAGTTATTTTAATTTATCATTTTTCCTTGTATTATAAATTACCTTCTAAAATAAAATTTAGGAGAGAGAAATAAACAATTTCAGTGAAATGTTGTTATTTTTCTATTTACAATAACGATCTGCTTTCATTTTACTGCGTCGATCCAATAATGTTTCATGGAATTTGCCGGTTTCTTTTGCTTTTTTCAAATTCGATTTATCTTCAGGACAGATTCGTAAGCGTTTATCTTGGAATTTTTGGAACTTTTTACTGGAATTGTTACGTAAATCAAATTTTAGATAATCGAATAATGTATGAATCTCACATATAATTGACTTCTATTTGTGATAAATTGCCTTGTTCTTCTGTTGGAACGTCTTTCAACGGATTCACTTCTTTTACAGTTTGTGAACGTATCTGTACCATTTCTGTAGGTCCGGCTTTTTTACTCTTCGCCACAACAGTATCTTCTTCTTCATCAACAGACATAAAACAATCTGTGTAACTTTGCAAAGCCAATTTACCATTCTACAACAACAAATCAAATAAGTTTTATATTTATTTTGGAATTTCTCAATAAACCTCAAAGACAGGTTCCCATTGTTCCATAGCTCCAATTGCATCAGATCGTCCAGTGACAGTACCATTTTTTTCGACTTTCAAATATTTCCCATACCCAGATTTGAATGCAATTTTACGTTCATCAATAGTTACAGCTGTTAGGATTTCCTCCGGTGATGGACCATCGCCTTCATCATGTGGAGCACCCAATGTAAACAGGCCATTATCTAAAGCTCTAACATAAGTATGTTTACCAAATTCAATAGCAACAGGACCGCTAATTTCATCAATTTTTGTAACTTTCCACCAATTACCGTGCGCTAAACAATCACCATCAACTTTAGGACTATCTTCTATGTATTTAGTTTTGTGTTTACGTTTCTTTGATCTGAGGGAAAAACCATTGAAGTTAGATACAATAATATGTTGATATTATTGCAAACTTACTTTTTTTTCTCGCCTTTCAATACAAGTTTACCTCCACGAACACTCTCATACTCCGACATTATCGTATTTATTCACAAAAATTAATTTTAATAAAATAAATTCGACAGCTTCTAGAAACCTAACCTAGCTTTCTAATATCAAGAGATTGATTCTAAATATAGCTCCCAATCAAATAATTAATAGTATCTTTTGATTATTGATATATCAAGTCAATGTTTACTTAATTATAGAAAGTTGTTCTTAATAATTATTCGGTACAGTAATTATTTTAATTACACTTTGTTAAGTGGTGTATAGAATATAATAAGGTCAAAGCTACAATTAGGTATACTTGATTTGGGAAGTTTATTCTATAAAGTTGGTACTTGTTCAATTGTCAACTGAGGATTTACTGACGTGTAGTGGAAAACTGTGGAAATATCGGAAAATTTGGAGAAAATGACTGATAAAACTAGTTGTGGACTTTTCTTTTTTTTATTTATCATTCACTGTACAAGTGCTTTGTATTTTCACATCGGTGAAACTGAACGTAAATGTTTCATAGAAGAAATACCAGACGAAACAAATGTGATCGGTATTTGAAAAATGAAATATTGATAATTTTATCGAACTAAATTCAATTTTTATTATTTTAGTAAATTATAAAGTAGAATTATATGATCCACGTAGTGGTGGTTTCATGCCATCATCAGCCGGTATTGGTATGCATGTAGAAGTACGTGATCCAGATGATAAAACCATATTATCAAGAGTATATAGTTCAGAAGGGAAAATCTCATTTACATCGCATACACCTGGTGAACATGTTATATGCATGTATTCAAATAGTACCGCTTGGTTTAGTGGTTCACAATTACGTGTCCATCTTGATATTCAAGTTGGTGAACATGCTGTAAATTATGGTGAAGTTGTACAAAAAGAAAAATTATCAGAACTACAATTACGTGTACGTCAATTACTTGATCAAGTTGAACAAATAACAAAAGAGCAAAATTATCAAAGAGTAAATGTTTTATTAATAATCGATTATTTTATAATAATTTAATTTTTATTATAGTATCGAGAGGAGCGTTTCCGGCAAACAAGTGAGAGTACAAATTCACGTGTCTTATGGTGGTCTGTTACACAAACAGCTGTACTTTTGGTTATGGGTGCATGGCAAATGAAACATCTGAAGAGTTTCTTCGAAGCGAAAAAACTTGTTTAAATTATTTATTTTATAAATTATCGTTTTGTTTATATACGAAAAAAAGTAAATAAAAATATTTGGTTAATAACAAATTAATAAAAACCCATGCATTTATCTAAATAGGTAGCAAATAGTTTCTGATCACCTATTGGATATGGTTTTAATTTATCTAAATCACAATTTAACAACACATTTTCTAATTCCTCAACAGTACAACAATACAAGTATGAATCATTTGCTAATTGTTCGGCTAATTCCAATTGATGATTATCCATTAAATCTTCATTAATAACAACGATTAATGGTTTATGTTGTTTTAATACTTCTAAACAAGTTCCAGCACCTGCATGGCTTATAATTAGTTGTGATTTATCGATTTCGTCCGAGAAATTTTCAAAATAAGCATCATATTTTACATCGATAATATTCGATTGGTTTTGTTGAAATTTTCCTACACCAGTTTGAAATTGTATTGAATTATAGCCTAAATTTTTTAGAATTTCTAATATTTTATCACTAGACATTTTAGTTATTAGTTTTTCGAATTTAGTTGTCCCCACAGTCACAAACACTCTTTTTCGATTCATGATCTGCTCAAGATTTAGGAACCAAAGCAGTATTGCAAATATTCACTGATAAATTGTGATTGAATTGCATTCGAAGTTATTGCAATGTTTTATTCATTATTTAATTTAACAAAAATTCTTCACTTAAACAATAAGTTAGGTTAGAGTATATTATAGGTTATAGGTGGCGTTATAATAGTAGAGCTGATATAAAATTTACGTTTTTGTGTCTGAATTGTTTTATTTTATTGTGAAATCATCGAAAATAGAAGATAATTAGAATAATCGACGTTATTTGATAGAAATAGTTTAGGTTATGATTTTAAATAGTCCGCTAATTGATAAAGATTGTAACTGTATTTTTAGTACACTATGTTTCTGCTAGATGTAGGTAGCTTAGGTGGATGAAAGTGTCAGATGGTGAGTCATCTTTGTTGTTATTTCCGGGGTAACAGCAAGCAACAACTAGTGATTGTGAGATGGCGTCCATTGTTGTTTGAAAATTTAATTTTATGTTGTTTGATTGAAGTTTATTGGATATGGAAGGAAACTAACTTTATACAAATGGAGTGAACATTTCATTTTATACCACCATGCGCAATCAAATATGCGCCGTAATCGTTGCGTTGTCTAGATTCTTTGTACCATTCCTGGCATACCAATAACAGCCAAACTCCTCATATTTACGGACCAAAATCCGTCCTAATTATTGTTAGTGTCGTTTAGACGACCTGTATAAATTGTATTTGGTAAGTTTATATTTATTTATTAATCTATTTCATACAGTTTATGTAGTGTTTTTATTATAAAATTATGTTTAGAATGTGAGCAATGTGTCCACAATTCCTCCAATACTTTACATACTTGTCATGCTTGCTGTTACGAACTTGTGACGAGCGGTAGCGTCGGCGGGTCTCGGTTCATTCTTCTCTCATATTTATTAAATTCGAAATTTTGAATTGAGAAACGGCGGGCATCGAAATCGTACCAAATCAAAATAATAACAATCAATTTAATAAAAACAAACAAATAATAATGTGTTGTTACATCATCACCGTTATAACAATAATTGTGATTAAAACAATTCTAGTGTGAATATTTTTGGTGGACAAGCCGGATTTCTCCGGTAGTATTATTATGTGCGATTAATTAATTGTCGTAAAACCACCCATTATTCATTTATTTCTAATAACTCAATAATGTGGCTGTATTTCTGTGATATTCAATTGTTTAATTTCAATATAATCAATTTATGAATTGATGGGAAAACAAAATGAAAATGTGATTGTTTTTTTTTTCAAATTATTAGTGGTGATTTAGATTGTGGATGATTTTTTTTTCTTCCCTAAAAACATTCACTCACACCAATGTATTTAGGTATTTCTATTATTTATTTATTTTTTATCTTCGGCTTCTTAGATAATTGCAAAAAAGTATTTTCTATTTATAAAGCCGTTTAGAAAATTATAAATTCATGTTGGTTAAATTTCAATTGCTAATTAGTTGTCGTATTTGAATGTTGATAATTTTATTATTTAGATTATATGCAACGATCATTTCTTGGTTGATATTCATGAATATGTACATATTGTGTTATTTGCAATTATTCATTATTACAAAAAAACAAAACAAAACGGTGATGTTTGTTATTAACAGTTCGAGCAAAGTGCCTTCAGTCTATTTTTTTTTCCAAGTTCCAATTGACATAATATTACACCTGTTACAACACGAAAATTTGCACGAATTCTAGAATTTATTCATTAATTTCAATTCTAATTGAAGCTTATTGTTAGTAAATGGAGAATTACTGTAATTTTCAAGGTCTATGGATTAATGAAACTAGAAAATTAAGAATCATATTTTTGCAGAATTCCTAATAATTGTTGATTAATTAAAGACCTTCAATAGAAGCAAATTGATATTAATATTCCAATTATATTGTTTATAACGATAATTCATAGATATTTAGTTATAATTTTTTCATGTGTTTCAAGTGTGATTTATTTATTTAATGTTCGAAAATTGGGCTTCCTAAATATTTTATAGAAATCGGTATTAGAAATTTTAAGGAAATCCGAAATAATTATTTAGAATATCTAAATAATAAATATTGTAATATATGGAAATTAATTAATTAATTTCATAATTTGATTTGAATTTGTTCAAGTTCGAAAAGGAAAGTTTTCCCGCTTCTATAATATCTCATTAGTAAACCGTAGATTTTTATCAGATATCATTAATTTCTAAGTTTAAAGTATATACTATACGGAAAGTTTTGCGGCTAATAATAATAATAAATTAATTTAGGAAAATCCTATTAGAAATAGGAAATTTTATTGTGTGATTTTGTTTGGATTGCATCGGTTCAAAAATGATTAATTCTTGTATAGCGTTCAAAATACATTTTTATATATAAAAATTACCAAACCATTTTACATATTTTCGATGGAATATTCTGAGAAATAACAAAAATACTGGACAAAATTTAAGTAGAGCATTGAGCATTGAGTTATAATCACAAGTTAAAATCAAATAACATGTCAAATTTAGCAACGGTCGAAAATTGTGTCGTCTGCAGTGTGTGTGCTTTTTCTTTTTCCTTTTTTAAATTGTTTTTCTTTATTTTAATCCAAAATTTGATACAACAAAAATTATTATGTCTACACACCACACATATATCGTTCTTTATCTCACTCAACTAATTTTCTATTAATACTATATTTACTGGAATCTATCTATCATTGTTTGTTTCTTGTGTATACGTAAAATAGTGCAGTTTCTAAAAGTTGCTTTAGATAATTTTAGATCAGTTCCAAAATAAATCGACGGTCTAACTCTTGGACGATTTTTGTATTTTAAAGAATCGAAATTTTGTGTGTCCTCCGGAAAATTACTTCACATTAACATTAATTACTATAATAATAATAATAATATTTAAAGAAAAAACTGAAGAAACAAAATTACAGTTAATAAAAATGTTAATTTAATCTAATTATTTCGTCAGAGATTTTGTAATATATTTCTTTTTTTTATTATTATTATTATTTGGGATTTATGGTTTTTTTATTTCGAAAATTATTGCTAATTTTACAAAAACCAATCGCTTCTTTCAATTATTGCTAGTTTTGGAGATTCTAATAATAATAATAATAATAATAACGCGTAAATTCTTACGATAGTGTAATTATTTTCAAATTTTAAGGTTATAAATATATAACCTTAAATTTGATTTATTTATGTAAATAATGTAAATGTTTGAATTGAAATATTGATGATATTATTCGAAATAATTAATTGTTGTTAGTATTTAATTGAAGTATAAATAAAATTATAGAATACAATGATGACCCTTTTCGATGACATTTTGATTTTTTTCCCTCCAAACAATATATAGTCGAGTTGTTTATGAGTTAAGTTACCAAACAAGTTCTTTCTTTTAAAGTTAAGTAACAATGATT
Organism: Zonitis immaculata; assembly: GCA_037414775.1. Classification (NCBI taxonomy): domain Eukaryota; kingdom Metazoa; phylum Arthropoda; class Insecta; order Coleoptera; family Meloidae; genus Zonitis; species Zonitis immaculata. The sequence goes on from JAZBGX010000234.1 coordinate 23,424, forward strand.
TCTCGCTGTAGGATACAAAACTGAAAACGGAAGATTATAAAAGAGTAGGGAATGACCTGTTGACAGTGTGTATATACGGTTTTTTTTTCTTTTTGTATTTATATATGTATATCTTCTCTTTGTTTAAAGCTTGATGATTCATCAACAATCATTTGAATAATGTTTAAATGTTAGAAAGAAAAAAAAAGGTGACTATCAGAATAAAATATAGTCAGCAGGTCAATTCTTGTTTTTTAGGTCACATCGTCTTGCTAATAGTACAATTTAATATTCCTCTTCTAATTGGATTCAATTTCAATTAGAAAAATTTATTTATCAAAATATTTATTGTAAAAATATGAGATAATATAATAATTTTAGGTTATACACTATTATTTGATTTTATCAAAATATTCACAGAATGTCTGTTATTATCAGTTATTTTTGATAAAAAAAAAAAATAATAATAAAGGTTTTACGTTCTAAAATACTATGATTAGTCATTACTGTTATACTATAATTTCTAGAGTATAATTTAAATAAAATAATATAAGGTGTATCATTTATCACTTCAAATTCGATATGAAATTGTGAAATTTCTTATCAAAATTTGATAGTAAAAATCAAGAAAATGTACTTGTAGCAAAATTGAAATTGGATTTAAGTACACTTTTACATATCAAGTGTTATAATTGCAAAGAAAAGGCTATATCTATAGGTTATATTATTAAAATCCGTGATGTAGCGGATCTAAAATCTAAACTATCTTAAAATTTTATGATACGTAATAAAATTAAGTAGTAATAAAATAATAAACAGGTGGCTCTAACTTTGAGTAAATCAAATTTCGGTTTCGAAGGTAAAAATGTTAAAATGAACGGTCCAAGGCAGTTTTAGCATTGTAACTGTTTGCATTTCAAAAAGTGTAGAAATTATGGGTATAGTTCCTGTAATTTTTGCACTCCAGAGGCTCAAAGGCTAGTGCTCACCTCGACTAGATAACGTGCTCATTACAATTTATTTTTTTTATATACTTAACTTTTGCCAGGGTTAGCGAGATGGTAAAACTACCCCTCATATGTTTAAAATTGCAAAATATTCCACCCTCTTAATGTAAATATGCAAAATTTGCTCTAAATCTGAGAGGGACAGTTTTGTCTCTGTCCTTGACAGAAGACGATATTTCCTATGATGGAGAGATATCGCTGGTTGAGAAAAATAATATAAAACTTTTGTCCAATTATTTGTTTCAATTTCTATTACAATGAATTATTTGCCTGTAGTAGTTACAATTTTCGTTGACTTTTCCGCGCATTGCGCACCCGTAGGTACTCCCATTATCCAAATCGTCTTGTTGTTGATATATTTTCTCTAAATGCTAAATTTTTGGAAGTGCATAATAACAGATAGACTCACCTGAAAGCTACTTGCCATCGAACAAACTTTTCGTCTAATTTTTCAGACAATCCATAATAGAAAAGTTGCTACAGTCCAGTTGCGCGTCACAAATTCTGCCGATGTAATAAGCAATGTAGTTCGTTTTTGTTGTTAAAATTTATTGCAGTTACGTTTCGAAATTTGAAACTTCATTATCGAACACCAAAAATTTATAAATATATGTATATTGCTTATGAATAATGTAATAACAAATAACTTGATAGAGGTTTCCTTATTGAAATTTATTATTTATTTGTATCTATATACATAGGTATTATTGATAAGTTACTTTGAGAATTAAACGAATAAATCATCACAGAATGGTTGATTAAACATGAATGATACTAAAGGTAACAATATAAATTACCAAGCGAAAGAAAAAAAAAGAATAGACGGATTTTATTAGGACTTGTTGTGTATATAAAGAGTTATACGATTACATGTTGAATTAATTTAGTTTGACCTTTTCCTTGATAGCCAAAATCAATTTAGTTAATTGGAGATTTACTCTAACTAAATTATGTAAGTGTATATATAGAGTTTAGATTTATATTTTACTTGTACTTATAGATCATTCAAAATTTGTCTTGCAGTATTCAAATCTAAAAATGAATGATAATTTAGAATCTACATGTCGTAATTTCAGGACAAAATCAACCAAACAACATCGGAATATAATTAAATAAAAAACAAAAAAAAAACAAAACGGTTTTATATCTATTTTTCTGCTCATCCTCGTCGTTTTACATTTTGTTATTAGAAATTGTGGAGGTTACCATGCGTCATCTCATCTCGAAATCCAAAAATAAAACGTTGGCAAACTTAATTTACACACATTCAACATCTTATGTGTTGCTGTTGATGTTGTTAATTTAAAAGAAACACACACATTAAAAAAAAAAACAATTTTCAGTATTAAGATTATGATCAAGCTTTATACTTCTTCACATTTATATAATCGGGTGCGGTTTCTAACGGGACCATTCTGTCGTCTCTCCTCAATATAATATTACGTTGTTTTACGGATTTTTTTTTAATTTTAATATAGAAAAAGTATCTTAATAATCTCGAATTTAAACAACTATGTTCTATAAGGTTTTAATTAACTATGTTTTAATTAAATTATAATGAAGAATGTTTGAATTAATATTCTAGTTTTGTTCGAAATTAAATATTGCCTTTGATATCATTTAATACGATTATTATATAATTAATCAAAATATAAATTGAGAATTGCCTCTTCTTCTTTAAAACCAAAAAAAAACTTAATAACATATATATAGTTTTGGTATTGTAACTTTTATTTCTGTCTATTCAAGCTTCAATGCTTTAAAACAAGTTTAACAACTTTGTAAAGCAATCTCACAGGTGTTTGACGTTTTATTTATACATATATATATATATATATATATATATGTATAGGAAAAAGCAAGTAAACTCCTTTTCTATTGACTATATAGTAAAATATTGTTATATAGTTCTTTTTCAAATGAAAAGTCATTTAGGAACAAGTCCAATAAAATCCCATATAAATCAATAAATTGACCATTTAAGTCTATTTGACTTTTCAAAGAATATAAAAAAAAACCCTAATACAATCAATAAGTTAAACGTACGCCACTGATTAATACAGTTATTTATAAAATAGAATAAATTATATATTTATTATTGATTTGTTTTTTTTTCTTTCAATAAATATTAAATATAGTAATACGATTACAACCGGGTCGACTTGGCGTCAATACTATCCGTCGATTGGCTTTAAAATCATCCAATAATATTCAAGAATATTTGACGTTCTTTATAATTTAGTTAATTATATCTTTGGACAGGTGTTTTTCTTTTATTGTTTTACGATTAGTAGATTTGGAAATGTCAAAATTTTCATATTTGACGTAATTTTTCAATAAAATCAAATTATTAAATATAACTATTTTATAACTCATATATTATAGGAATAAAATCATTGATAATTAGAATTAGAAATAAAAAATTTAGAAAGTTTAAAATAGAGCAATAGCGGAACAGCTGATAAGCCTAAGAAAGATTTAATTATATAGTATTAAGAAATCGTAATAATATCCCTTTTTTTTTATTTAAATAAATTGAATCAATGATATTATAAAGAAGAATAAGAAGAGACAATGACATTAAACCACAAACCAAAACAACTTACCAATCATGACTCAAAATACATATATTGAAAATATAAATTATTATTCAATAAACGTAAGAAATTTTATTATTTACTCCTTTCAACTTATTACTTTATATAGAATTTGTTTATTTAATCGCTAAATATTAAATAACAACAAATTCATTTCTTAACATGGTCGTATAGAATAATTAGAGTTGTAATTTTTAATTGAAATTGTTTTACACATTTTCGCTTGTACGCAATCACCGAAACTTATTTTACGCGGATAAGTTGTGATTATACGCGGTTATAAAAATATAGGGCTTCCCAATAAGAATGTTCCAACTTTACAATTGAATGAAAAAACGTAAAATTGTTTCCGATTGCTTTATTATCTTTATTATTATTATTATTTTTTGAACAAGTAGATGTTGGCCAAATGGCTACAACTGTCTTTTTTACCGGATCCACTCGAGTCAATTTTCCATCGCATTGGAGCACAATTTGGGCTGTACGACGACGGCAAATGTTGGTTTCCAGTTCACTAATAGTCTCGGGTTTTATTGCTAATAATCCAATTATTTACATAGAGTGCTATATAAAAAATAGTTCAAAGACGTCGAATAATAACACGATCTCGACGGCTAAGCAATTGAGTCGCCATATTTCGTGAAATTTACAATTCACCGTTGATATTTGTCTCCCGCAATGAGTCTATTTTCTCAAGAATCATTATGCTGTTGGTAAAATTTCGATCAAATTTCGGTAGAAATAAAAAAAATTGCAGTTTCGCTTTATACTTCATAGCGTTCGTTATTTATAGTAATTGTAGTTGTTTGTTAAAAAAAAGGGATTATTCCTCCATGCCAAAATCCACACCAAATTGTGATCTATTATGGATGCAAAGGACTTGTACGTATCAAACGTGGATTAGACTCGCATCTAGGAATTAGTCTTATCGGAAGCAATGATACTGCGATAAAACTCATTCTCGGTTACTAACATTTTGATAGCTCAATCGGAAAATTCACGACAAATACGATGGTCAGCTTGTTTGTTCCACTTATTCTTGTGTCACTATCATTTTATATCCAGTCGTAAAATTCGCCAGGTCGTCAGTCGCGATACACCTAATTCTTGTTATTTTCGTCAGCATTTTCTTTTTTTTTTGTCATCAGGTACCGGAGAGTAAACTCGAATTTTTTCATTACACAGATACGAAATTTTATTGTGTATCTTTAGAATCACAAGCTCCTATATTTATATAAATCTTATTAGGTCTTGATGTATATACGCGATTTTGATTTATGCGGCATTTTCGATGAACTTAACGCTCGCGTTAAATGAGAGTCTATATTGTTTGCTTATATCGCTATTTCAAATTTTAACAATAATTCTGCCGAATACAAAAATATTTGATGAATTTTCGAAATATTTTTTAAGATGAAATATGACAATAATTATTTTTAATATTGAAATTATATAGGAAGAATTTAATTTGAGTATTATTTTCGTGAATTATTTGAATAATTTGTCTCATTTCGAAAATGTTTAATATCAAAATTAAATAAATCTACCTATACAGGTGTATATAATATGATAAATTTGTCTTTTCTATATAAAATTCGATATAATATTTCTGATTAACAAAAATAGATTGATATGAATTGAAAAATATCTTCCCTCTATATATGTTTTGCAATTTAAACGATATAATTTGATTTTGATACGTCGCTTCAAGCAAAATTCCAAATAATTACATTTCTTGTTCCTTATATATAGCACGTAAAAAGCTCTATATATAGAACATTTTACCTTTTTGTGCGCGATTTGAAACTTGAAAGCAAGATGAAGGTAAAAACAAACAACAAATTAAATTAAAAAGCGCAGCGAAATATAAATAAATGAAATTTGACAAGTATCTTTTATAAAAAAAATTTTTTGTTTGCACAAAATTTTCTAAATTATATTTGAAAAGTAGACAATCAGTATACGTATTGTATAATAGAAGAGACAGCAGCAGCAGCACCCATATGATTTCCTGTCTTCAAGATATAGAGGCTTGGTATTATTTTACATTTAATAAGAATTATTCATTTGAAATTGGACGCCTACCTTACAATTCATTATTCATTTTTGTTTTTCATTTATTAGAAACCGCCCTATATTGATAAATATACAACAACATCTCCAACTAATTGTAATAATAAAACAATTATTGCTTAAGCATAAATTCTCAATATATTGATTTGAATTGACTCTTCGTACGAATTAAATTTAGTTTTGAATATTGAATGGTTTGTTACAAAATTTTGCCTTTAAGCCACCATAACGGAAGCCTTCACTTTGCTTTTTTTTTTTTAAATGTATAAACTTATTTTTACATTTTTTTTGCTTTACATAAAGTGGCGGTAAAATCCTCACACTCTAGGTCACTGTATGTAGAGTGATATGTGATAAGTGATAATAATGTATGTAAAGGGTCAAGTTTATTAAGGTTGGACTTATAATTCCACTTTTTTAAATTCCTGAATTTCAATTTCGTATATAACAAATCTTTTTCGCAATTACTCTCAATTGTTTTTTTTTTCTGTATTCTACAAATAAAATTAATTTCAAGTTGGAAATTCCCTACTAGTATATTGTAAATAAAAGATTATTACAAGATAGAAGAGATGATGATAGTAACAAACATATATAATAACTCAACTTGTGTGTGTGTACCTTTTCAAGACAATCTACAACTATTACTAATGCTTCTACTATAACAACAACAACAACAACAACAACAACACACTGACGTCTTTTTCCGGTGGGTTAATTCCATTGGGAATCGTTAAATGGAATTGGCTACTTGTTGCTTCCCCAAAACATTACTACCACTATTACTATCTACAAACAACCCAAACCACCACAACAACCACGATCAAACAACAATATTAAATCAACAATTATTAAAGATTTTAAGTTTATACTCAATACAAAA
>JAZBGX010000234.1:30000-40024 GCA_037414775.1 Zonitis immaculata
TTTATTCAACTTTATTATAAAGTTTTTTTTTATAAACAAAACAAACAAAATCTTTTGTCTAATAACTTGTAGATGTTCTTTACGAGGGATGAATGTAATGTTGTAATAAATAAACACTAATACATACACAAGTATTAGACGACTGAAATTCATTTCTTGTAATTTTTTTACAAGTGCAGGACTGTATACAGAATGGTCCGCTAGAAGCTTTCCTGGTCGTGTAGAAGCTCTGGTTCTAGTGGAGAGAAAAAAAATGCAGTCGAAGATCTAAAGTTTGGGAAATCGTTTTAACGTCAAACTATTCTCTAAATATCACACTTTAGATCATCAAGTCCGTTTGTTCTTGCACCCTTTAGAACTAGATTTACAAGACCATAAAAGCTTCTGGTGGTTCATCCTGTATACGATGCTATTCTATATTATCTTCAATGGTGGAAAAAGAAAGGAGTGATTTAGAGGTGTCGAGGGTAGCTTGTAATAATAAATGTCGTCTAACTTTTTCGAACTTGATCAAGAAAAAATGTAGATTTAAGGGTTTAATATTGAAATTTTTACCATTTTCTTTTTGCTCTACATAATACTTATGGATGGGATATATGTACAAATATATATATATATATGTATATATCGTGAAGTATTTGACCTTTAATTTTGTAATAAATTTTACAAAATCAGTTTGTAATAAAATGGTAATTTTTTAATGATAAGTCTCTGCTTTTCTTTTAATACTATATCACGAAAACACCTGTTACTTGACCTTTTATTTTACTCTATTTTAATTTAATTTAATGAGAAATTATTTTTATATTATACTTATAGTTAATGATATAAAAGATATTAAAAAATAAAAATAAAAATAAATAGGACTTTCGATGTATAGGTTTTTTTTGTTTTGTTTTCTTGATAACAGGTAAAATAAAGAGGCAACATTATATGTTGTTAGAGCTTTTGTGGCATTTCAAAGACAAATACTTCAAAAGCTTTACTAAAGAAATAAAAATAGCATTTCATTCCAGATTTTATATTCTTCCATTTAAATATTTTCTGATGGAGTGCTCTTTTCGGTATATACTACATATGTATCTATATAAGAATTTTATATTTAAATTCAATAAACTTTACCACTAATAATAAATAAATCTATATATAATAAATAATTATCGCAACTATATAGTAATAATAATGATAATTATAATAAAAAGTAATGAAATATTACAATTACTTGTGTAAGTTGTATGATGACGAAATAGGATCGTGATTTCTTTTTTTTATTATTATTTTATAATAATTAATAAATAAAAATTGCAAAAATGCTTTCATTAAATCATATTTTTTCTAAATAAATAGATCTTCTAGGAAATATTTCAAATAAAACAAATCGAAAATTGCACAATATTAGTTTTTTTTTCTATAAATCTAAGAAATTAAACTGTTCCATTTTCTGTTTTTATTATTTTCCAAGTCTCACTACTACTTCATCGGAGTCATTAGAGATAATTAAAAATCAGAATTTATCGATGAAATCTAATGGAGTTTACTTTTTTTTTTTTGTCGATTCTAATGGAATCCCATTTTCCCATAAAACTGTTGATGACGATTTTAATTAATTAAAAGCCAGCTACTTTTATCTTTGAGGGTAATTTATGAATATTGAACAGAGAAAAATTCCCAAAACCTTTTTGGAATCCTTTATTGCCTAAAAATACTTATTACAGGAAATCATAAATAACTATTATAGAAAATTTCAAGTGAACTTAATAAGGGAATCAATTTGTTTGAAGATTTAATTTATTATTTAAAATAATTATTTGTTAATAAATTGTTTATATTCAATTAATGAATAAAAATTTTTATGAAGGCTATTCTATTAAAAATTCCGAATCTCTTTGAAAAGAACGACAGTTTAATGTGGTTTTTCTTTTTTTTCCGAATAAATTAACTGTATCCCTAGTGGATTCTTTAATTAATCTTTTACTATTATTTCGAAATATGGTTCTCATTAAATAGAAAACTGTCCAATTTGTTAAAAATGATTTATAGTGTCGTTTGGATTATTAAGGTAGATATATATAGGTGTCCCGAAAGTAAAAGGACACAGCTTAATTAAACTACAGCTTCCTGAGGTTAAATGCGACCTGTAGGTATAATACTTCTAGAAGTTTAATGATATGTCCTTATTTGCCTTGAACATTGACAGCACAGACGCTATATTGTGGTAGTGCGGAATATTTTAATGAGGAACTGTAATATATTGTTTCAAAAATTCAATAAAATATAGGTTTGTTGTATTTAGATTAAAGAAGTTGATGGCGATTCCCTGTATAATTTGGAAGTATTTTATAATGAAAGTAGATCTTGTCCGAAAATTCATTCGATCGAAACTTCAAAACGATATTTCAATTAGCTCTTGCAATACACGTTCAAAGGTTAGGTTGATAACGAACATTCTGTATATATTGTATCAAGTATTCGATCGCAATTGATCGCTTTTCAGTGTTCGATAATCCTTTTTTGTAGTTACTGGCTGTATTTATGAAAATTAACTTTTTGTTTTTGATTTTTTCCTTTTTCTGTTAGAAAAAGATTGATTAAAATGGTAGAATGATGATGACATTTCTATTTTAACTCTTAACTGGTCTTAAAGATTATAGTGAAGGTACTCAATTTTGCAACTTGAACATAGTTTTTGTTAATTAATTATTAAATAATGTTCAATAAGCACAAACAATAGAATTATATAATAATATCAGTGAACTGTACGTTTAATAATAATAATAAAAACGATAACAATATAGATGGAATAATATGAACAGAAATGCATTACTATATATAATATTATTGAAATCTTTTATATTGTTGTAGTAACTAAAAACAGACTATATACTCCAACGAACCGTGAATATTTCACCACTTTCCCTTTAAAGAAAAAAATAAAACAAAAAACAAACCAAAATCACAATACAATTCTAACTGACTATAAAATCTAATAGGTTATTTTATTAATTGAAATAATCAATTTTTGGAATTCAAATTGACTATTATTGGTTTATATTGTAGATTTGCATAATTTAATATGCACATTTATCCCCATTTTCTATATACAGGCTGTATTATAAAGAACGCCCCTAATTTATGAAAATATGGCAATAGTTCTCACAATTAGTTGATTATCATATATTCATTAAGATATAAATTCAATCAATACTATTTCCGATTTTCATCCGAAGTGACATGAACTATTTTATTATTTTCGGATACTCTGTTCTATTCTCTTTAAAAAAGCTCTCCAGTATAATCTGCCTAGAACCAATAGTTATTGAGATATTTGTCAATTAACCCATCGCCACTCGCATCATTTTTTCAACCTTCGTCACTCGCATGGTGAGCGCTGCGCCGCCGTGTTAAATCGAGCGTAGTGTTGCCTTAGTTTTTTTTTATTTTTACATATGAACAATTGTACGTAAGAATATGACCACGCACAAACTGGCAACACCGCTGGTCAGGCATTTACTGGTTGGGCCGTTTTCTATAATACAGCCTGTATATATATATATTTTTTTTTTCAAAAACTTTTTAACAACTTAGCATACTTTTGTAACTTATCTTTATAATATGTATATTCGTTAGTTTATTTCGCAGAAATTCACGTAACTACTCTTCAACACGCAATGTACATTTTGTAAATGTTTCTATGTAATTAAATGGCGTAATTCATTCTAAATTATTTCCAAATAATTAAAAACAAATAAATAAATATTTATATTAAATTAATTTTGCTTTTTTTTTTAAAAAAAAAAAACAAAAACCTTTTATTTCATTATTCAAGTGCAACGTTCTATTTATTCTATTAAATACATTGGTATAATATATTTTAGATTTGAATTACTGGAAATTATGCATAAAAGGGCGGTTTTACATAGATAAGACTATAAATTATTTTGCAGGTCATTGATTTACAGTTCCGGCATAGCTTTTAATAAAACAATTTCATTTTTTACTTTCATTAAAGAAAAAAATTGCTTTAATAGCTATATATATATACAGAAATAACATTTCAATTATTATAATTTACAATCAAAAGATGCTCCAACATCAGGAACACTATTATTCTATCTCTCTTTGTACGTCCTCCGGTACTTTGTCGGTTCGAATGTGACTTATCTCGACTAATTTCCACAATTCACTATTTTGGCATCCTGCTGACATGTTGAATCCACTTGATCTTTCTAATTAGTACCCTAATCTTTGTGTTATCTGAGGTCTGCGCTTCATTAATTATCCATCAATGTTTCCCTGCTATTCTTCACAATTCCTTCATCTTTCTTATTAGTATTTGTTTTATTCACGATGTGTCAGGACAGTATCGGTTTTATAACTTCTCTAAGTCAATGAAGCATCATTCGACTGTACATGATCTTCCCGAACTGAACTCTTCTTGTTCATCTGTTAGAAATATGCTTTCTTTTATTTTATTAGCTGTAAAATCTTTGTGGTCAGCTCCAGTGCAGTTGATCAGAGGTTTATATTCCTCTGTAGTTTAATGGAATCTTTTTTTTGCGTGGTGCTCTTGGTGCTCGTTCTCCATTTATTTTGCTTTGAGAGAGGATCTTTTGGATTAATTTTGCCAGTTGACTTGATCTGACAAGACCAAAACAGAACGGATTCTCTATGCGTTCCAAAATTATTCGGTAGTTTATTCTAGCTAGTAAGCGGGACGCAACCTGTTTAGAGGTTAGAAACGTTCGACACAAACGTTGGGGCGCAATATACCTCAAAATGTTGATAGACAAGGTAATTTTTGGAACATCACAACTGTTATCTTGATATAGCGACTTTTTATTTATTGTAACTCTCGTAAACTTCCTAACTATAAATAAGAGTATCAACTTAGATATTCTAACTTGTAGTTAAATATTAATTTTTCCTATATTATTCTTCTTTTCCTTTGGATTTATCTAAAGTTTGAATTATATTATGATAAATTTAATTTGGGTTGTTTTAAAACTTATTTTCAGTTTGGTATAAGATATAAATTAATTTAGCTGTTATGCTTTCAATGTTGTTCTTATTTACAATATTTTTTGTATTTTGGTTTTTAAAGTTTTTAGAACTGGTATATCTTATATATCTATATATACACATATACAGTGTGTTTCATGGCGTGCTTCCTAGGTAAGATGCATGTAAGGAATAATTTGTGAGACATGTAAATGGACAATTACGGAAATAGATGTTGTTTTGCTACGACTCAATTTTTACTTTGTTTACAATCGAGGAAAGTTTTTTGCATTTTATCTCGATACTAAAAAATGTCCGAACAATTAGTCTATAAATGAGAAATGTTTATTTGAGTGTCCTCAATCATTTCTAAAAATTAGGAATAATTAGCCTATAACACCCTATATATACCATATACATATATACATAGGTATAATATGTTGAACGCAACTTGAGCTTTTAATCCACAACAAAGTCAAAGGCTTCATCTCTTTTGCTACTCTATATATAGGTATACTATAATGTTTTTGATAGTTGAGCTTTTAAATGTATTCAACTATTATGTGGGTAAAACAGTTTAAGTAATTTTACACTTGGTTTCAAGTTTTCAAATTATATCCATATAAAAGATTTTATCAAATTGTTCTTTTTAATTCCATTGAAATTTTACACTCATAAAATATGAAAGAATGTCAATATAAATATTGAAATTAAATTTATTTTCCAATTCATGATCTCTATCTAGTCACAATTATTTAACAAAGGTAATTTTCATTGAACAATATTATTTTACGTGACAGTTTGTCCGTTCTAGTTTTTAAATTGGTCTTGTCCAGGTGTTCTATATTATAGAAGGTATACAGGGTGTTATTTAATGATAGGTACTTATTTTAATAGGTGATTCTTGGACCAAATTTATGTCGAAATGTTCACATAAACTTGTGTCCTAAAATGCTCGGTCTGTACTTTTTTCTGAGTTTTTATCAAAAAATTTTGTAGACTATTATGAAATGAAAACATATTTTTACAAGATACAACAAAACATTTTTAGTACATAATCTTATATGGACTTTTCTACTTAAAATTGATTCAGGAATCACCCATTAAAATAAGTACATATCATTGTGTAACACCCTGTATAGTTGCTTGTTTTTCTGTTGAATTAAATTCAATAAAAACTTACATGATTATTATTATTGTAATTAGAGGAAATTGTATGGGCTTTTTTTTTCTAATGAGAAAAATTTTGTGCAACACTCATTAAAATATTTTTTCTAGTTAAGAATTGTAAATACTTGACGATTTAAATTTTTTCGAGAACAAAAACAGAGTTTTTCGGTATTGCTTTTTTTCATTCTTTATTCTTTAGTCGCTCTTTCAATTATTGACTATAAACAGTTGGAACCCTTCCTTGCAATTGGAACTTCACTCAACCAAAACTTGAACCCCCTACTCGCTTTATCGTTTCAGCTTTAAAAAAAAAAAAAAAATTGCTGAAAAGTTTCGAAATATTTCAAATTTTTCAGCGATAATGAAAATAAAAAAGTAATCAATAATTATTCAGCATAATTCGAGATTTTGTTTTGAATTTTTTAAATACAGGTACAACAACCTTATCAACGTCTTTTTATTTAAATAAAATTGAAAAAAAAACCGAAGGTAATAGGTTAAATAAATCGGTTTTTCTTCTGCTTGATAATAAATAATCCTTGATTTGTTATCAAAACTTTGTATAATTTCAATTTCCTAGTTGATAATAATGCATTTATAATTGAATAGTAAAATTTTTGACATAGTCATCATTATTATTATCATCATCTATTTGTTATTATTACAATTAAGTTGTATAACAATTAAATTACAGTAGCAATTGATTTGTCCGATTAAACATTGAATGCTGTTCAATTTGTATTTGAAATTAACTAACTTAATAGTTGATGTGTTGTATTCAAGTGCAGGTAGTGAATTTAACGTACACACACCTATATATTTATATACAGGCCGGTCCACCAGAGGCTTTTCTGGTCTTGTAACTCTGGCTCTAGTGAATGCAAAAAAAAAAAACGGACTTGATGATCTAATCTAAAGTATGATATTTAGAAAACAGTTTGACGTTAAAACGATTTCCCAAACTTTAGATCTTCGAGTGCATTTTTTTTTCCTCTACTAGAACTAGAGTTCCTACAAGATCAGGAAAACCTCTGGCGGACCCATCCTGTGTATGTTATACTAGAACTTGATTTTCTGACCAACCCTTCTGTGATTTAGATTTATTATAATTTAATTGTCAACATGTGTGTATTTCTAGGTATGTATGTATGTATGTATGGATATGTTGTAGGTATATAATAAAGTGAATTGATTTAGTTAAGGGAACTTTTCTAATAACTTTTTATATATGCAACAACACGTTTCCATATAATCATTTTCAATTGGTAGTTCGTGATCGAGCTATTTTTTACTGGATTTTCATGGATCAACTGTTATTTTTATTTTTTCGCCTCTAAAAGATCGGATATATGTTTAGCTAGCTCTAGTAGCTACACTATATATATATTCCTAAATAAACACAGTCGAATTGACTATTTTGTCGTCTCTTCTTCTATAATTATATTTGTTTTTTCTGTTCTATTTATCAGAAAAATAAGAGAAATCAAGATTCTATTCGACATTGTTGCATCTAAATCCGAATAAAGATAAAAGAGACTTTTTTTTTTTGTTAAATTCTTTTCAAAGATGTGTATCCTTTCCCAAAAAACAAAAAAATAAACAAAAGAAATATATAAACGACTATACTACAATATATAGGTATATATATATATTGAATCAAAGCCAATATATATAGGTATATTATATGAACCAAACGAATTACATACAAACATTAAAACGAAAATTGGAATGGTGTGGCGCGGGGGTACAGGAGGATATTACATTCCCATAAATGTTTGAATAGCAATATAGCAAAAACAAAAGCTTGTTTTTCCCGGACGGAATCTGGCCCGTTGATCGCGTCTATATATATGTGTGTGTATATATATATATATGTATATAGTATACAGTGTATTGTTTAGGGCTGTATTAATTATGGCTGCCGATTGGATTCCATTCTGTGTTCTACCTGGCCATGGCGTCATTCCATACGTTCCTGGTTTTACTCCCTATCTATATTATTCCCTTGTTTGTTTTATTATTATCTATCTCGCTCTTTGATATACCTACATATTGTATAAGTATATATGTATATAAACCACATCACTACCAAAACATTAAATCGTAAATGGAAAGGTATCTATCTCACTTTATTTATGTCTATTGTTTATTCTATCATAGAAATTTTTGTAATATATGTATATACAGTGTGTTTCACTCTACTTGGAGACATCTAAATAAATAGTTTATTAATAAAGCAATTAGAATGGAAAGTGTTAACCAGTGATAATGGCTGTTGAGATCAATAAATTTTAAGTTATATCTGGCCGATTATGATTCGAAAAAAAATTAATATTACAAGTGAAGACAGAACAAAAAAATTATTCGAAACAGTCCAAAAACGAAAATTACAAAATTGCAATTATTTTTATTTCAATAATCATAGTCAGCGAGACTTAGACTTCTTAGAAAAAATTAATTCCTACAAAAAAATATTGGCCTTAACAGCCTGTATCACTGGTAAAAATTTCACACTAATTGCTTTATCGATAAACTATTTATTTACGTGTCTTTATGTAAAGTGAAACACACTGTATATATGTATATCGCAAAAATCAATTGTTCAAATTTGGATAAAATAATAATAAAATCAATTAAAATGGAAATAATGATAATAATAAAAATAAAAGAACAAACAGCGGAAATAAATTAGGGGATGAAAATAGAGAGACAATACAATTTATATATTTCACAAATTTCAATATATCTATCGCACTCTTGCCACTGTAGTAAATTTACGAAATCACTTACAATATAAAATTTCAAATTATCTTTATTTATATATCTACCACAATTTTCAGAAGGGGTAGTATTTAATAAATTTAATGGAGATATAATGATGCCGGTATTATTTACATATAGTGGTCTCAATAAAAATGAAACTTTACCAATCGAGTTATTTTATGAATGAATATTATTTTTCTCTTTCTCGTTTTTATATTTTATTTATTTACTTGGTTGTTGTTGTTGTTGTTGTTGTTTTTCAATTCAAAAAAGACGAATCTACTTTGAGATCAACAAAAGACCGACTTGGACTTAAATCTTAACTGGTCGTTTTATTAGAGGTGGGGCTTGATTGTGTAACAATAATGACTATAACAACAGCAGTGGTGGCGACATAATGTAGAGCAAACTATCTTACTTTTGGTTATATTATTTTCAATACTTATTGTTAGATATATTTTTTCTAATAAGACTATATAGACTATAAAGTTTTTTTTTTGTAATTCTCGTAGGTTTGTTCACGTTATATTCCAAGACTGTTTAGTAGGTCGTTTTTTCGTCGTTGATTTCCTCTCACAAACGAAACCGGTTTTGAATCTTTTTTTCTTTACTTCTTCTTTCAAACTCAACAGTCAATTTTACAACAACATCGGATGTTGATGTTGTACTCTTATTATAAATTTCCAATTCAAATACTACTACACAACATATAAGTATTAATCCCCAGTAGTTGTTAAGTATTGTTATTATTTGCAACAAATAAAGATAGATATTCAATATTAGCTATCGCAAATAGTATTGTTGGTTGGTTGATGATGATGATGATGATGGTCATCTTATAGCATTGTTGCCTTTTAGCTACTAAACCACTATAGTGCAATTAATACTGACATAAACTATACCAATATAGGTATAGTCTCTCCTTTCTATATATACTGTGTCTGATGTGAGTGTGACTCATACAAAAACTTGTTCTTTAGAAGTCATTTTTTGTTCTATAGTTGTATAGTTTTAATGTTGTTAATGGTTTGGAAACAGTGGCGCTACGTTTGAGTCACGACGCCAAAAAAAATTGATTATCACTATATATATA
>JAZBGX010000235.1:9349-20707 GCA_037414775.1 Zonitis immaculata
TTGGAAGCTAATGAATTTGGTAAATTATTGAATGATCGTCAGAAATTATTCAATGTTGCTGTTACGCCGTATGATAATTTAACGAAAATAATTGAAGAATTTGAACCGTAAATATTTTCATTTCTATACAGACTGGTCCGCCAGAGGCTGTTCTGGTCTTGTAGAAAAAAAAAAAGGAAGTCGCATCCACTAGAGCCAGAATTACACGACCAGGAAAGCCTCTGGTGGACCAGTCTGTATACGTAAAGTATATAGGAAAAATTTTTGTTTTTCTAGATTGATTGATTTCTTAGCGAATTTAATTCGCGGCGAAGAAGAATCCGGTGATGACATTCATAATTCATTCATTGATTTGAATGGCAATGAGGATATGTGAGAAAAAAATTGATAAAGTGGCACAATATAATTTATAATTCTAATTAGAAAGAGAAAAAATATCCAGAATTGTTCTAGAAGAACTACTGTCTATTCGTCATAATAATATATTTATTGTTAGACTCATTATGATCGGTGTTGTCGAAATAAACTGCTGGATTTTGTAAGGCAATTTTTTCTTTTGCTTCTTGTATTGTATTCGGTTTATATTTATCAAAGAGATTGATATTTTCGTCATTACTCCCCATCCATTCTATTCTCGAACAAATAATTCCACACTTTTTTTTCCTCACCCCATCCTCCGTATTTATTCGAATAGTGTAATTTTCCATTAATTAAATCTTGAAATCATCAAAATTCGTTGATGTAAATGACGTATTTTAATCGATTGAGAAACAATATACAGAACACAGATTCGACTGGATTTCGAGAAGGCTCGTTACACCAAAACTGTTGACTTAAACGGATGCAAAGGACTCTTATACAACACTTGTGGATTGACAAGATCATTGCGCCAAAAATGAGCGTCACCAGAGAAGATGGAACTGTGCGATGACATCCATTGACAATTTTTAAAGATTTCGAGAGTCTATCAATAGGTCGGTTTGCTTCAGTTCGTGTGTCAGAGTGGTTATAAAATCCGTCGGGTAGCACAATTTCCAAGACTTCTGGCGTCATAGAGTATCATGGAGAGTGAATCCACTTTCAAATTTTCCAATTACAAACAATTTACAAAGATAATTAGAGACTTTTTTTTTTTAATTAAAAACTCATCTATTTCGATATAACGTTTTAATATTTAATATTTTTAATTTTGACAGAAACGAATTTGACCATTTGCAAAGGCACAATTAATAAGTAAATTAATTATTAATAATAATAATGAAAGAACACGAATTCAACAAATAAATATAAAGGGTGGAATTATTAGTGGTTGATTTTATATTAAGAGGGTGTGTCTATTATTATATCAGCAGCAACGAATAAATTTTTATAAATAATGTCAATTTTTGTTTCTATTAAATTAAACATCTTCATAGGTTTCTTCGACTGTAATGCTTGCAAGGGAAATAAAGGTAGGGCTCAATAATTTATGGGACTGTATTGGAAATTTATGAATTTGTTCAGAATTCAAACAATGGAAACAAAAGGAATAATTTATAACTTATCAATATTATATAGGCTAGGTCATGGTTAAATATTATCAAATACTCCACTTAATGATTTATTATAATTTTTTCTTTACATTCAACAATGAAACATGATAGAAAAATAAACATTTATTCAATAAAGTCAAGCACATTGATACAACTATTGCATGCCTCATATTTTCTTTTTCTTTCAAAATTCTTCAGCGGAAATGTCGCCATAACTTTAAAAATCGAATATCGAATTATATGATTTAATGAATAAATTCCGGAATAAAACTCACCATTTTCGAAATAGAGCACTGGTGACGATACGTATCCAACAATTGCGCAACAATTGCTCTAAACATTTACGGAATGTAACGCCACACATTGCATACAATAGAAAATTGATACTGAAATTCGTATAGAAAAGTAACATTGCAAATTGTTGTAAACAATATAGAGTTTCTGGTGGATTCCTTTTTTGTAATGTAAATGCAAAATAGACATATAGACGAATCACATAGCTAACAATAAAGCAAAATTATTGTATTTAATTAAGGAAATTGTCGAGTAATTTTCGTAAATTTTAAACATACCTGGGAAAATTGAGAGCGAGAAATACAGACGATATCAATAGAAGCGTTTTGGTTATAGTTTGTTGATTTTTCGCCGAAATCACATTTCTACCTGACATTTTAACATCTGAAATAACAAATGAAGCTGTTGTATAAAAGAGTATTCCATAATAATTATAAACAATATTAATTATTTAAAAATATCTGGAAGCGATTGAGCAAGCGTGTAATCTGATTGTAAAATTGGTGGAGGCGCCGGGATAATTTCCCCGATTTATTTCTCTAACAATATATATCACCAACTCTATTAGTATGGTTTATTATTATTATCATTTCCATCAGTGTTTATTATCCATAGACATAATAATTTTCGAGTATGGATTTTTTCTTTTTTTTGTATTAGCAATTTTATGAATTCCACAATTTCTTTACGATCGTAATCTCCCCCATAAAGGTTCACCTTTCCACTCCTGTCTCCCGTTCCATCCCGCATCCCCTTATTTACTTACGTATATAAGGACAGCTTTCAACTTGCTTGTTGTCTCCATTAATTATTCGTAAAGTATTCGATTTTTGTATATTTTGAGAATTCGATGGTTGAGAACGATTCGAACTGCCAGTCTGCAAAAAAATATAGAAAAAATAAAAAATACAACCCAAATTTATTTTTATTGAAATAGCTGTTTTATCATCATAATAGT
Organism: Zonitis immaculata; assembly: GCA_037414775.1. Lineage (NCBI taxonomy): Eukaryota > Metazoa > Arthropoda > Insecta > Coleoptera > Meloidae > Zonitis > Zonitis immaculata. The sequence continues at coordinate 12,134 of JAZBGX010000235.1, forward strand.
GTTGTTTTGTTACACAAAGTTACATTTACGATATCCAATCGACGACTCTATAATTATAAACACTTTGTTTATTATGATATGCTTCAATTATACAATTCAAGTCTCTTATTCAACTTCAAACTGATAATTATAATTATAATTGGGTTGTGTATTATTAAAACCACAATATTATCAAACAAATTGGTTCTAGTTCTCTGTTCTATAGAACGAACAGTGCTAAAATTTTTACGTTGCCTACTCAATAGTAGGATTTGATCCGCGATAACTATATTGATTGAAATTATTTCTTGTTTATGGAAAACCAATAATTACATATATAACATTTATTATTATCAGTATATGATTCGATCAATTGATTGGATATAAAACTAAGGCTTCATTCGATTGATTGAATAGAAATAAATAGGACAATTTCATTTTATTTTAGGAAAGTAGCGTTTTGTTTTTGTTTTTTTCTTTTTATATGGAAGAAATTCTTGATAAAATATTCATTCGTTCTCTTTTGTGAACTCAAAATAAGAATTCCCAAGAGAATTATTTTTTTTTTTTTAATGGAATAAATGGACTAACGTACATAAAGCAGACGAAATTTTATCCAAGGCAACCAGTGCCTGACATGAGATTGAAGCTTATACACAATCGTGTTTTATGCACCGTCAGCGGATAATCATTTGCCAACGACAAAGCAGATAACTTTTGAAGATTTCGAAGTATTATTTCCACAAATTTCGATATAATCACGGCATTCCAGAAAATTTTTTCACAAAAGGAAGATTTTCCATACCCAAAAATAATTTCATTTAATTAAATTCCATACTTCTACCTTTGTTCTTTTGTTATTAAACAAGAAAAGCTTGCATTATTGAACTATCAAAGCGTGATTGTTTCGATATATTTTCTGTTTGTTTTAGTTATAATGCGAGCACCTTGAGTGCCTTTTGCATTTTTAATCTACCAGTATTGAAGAAAATTCTAACGTACAATGGGAAAAATTTACCTGTGTTGTTGGATGGGTGTGTTGTAGTTCAATTTTATCTCGACTATTATACAGATATTCATCGATTGTACTAGCTTGCATCCGTTTCCGGAATAAAAACAAATTCCTCGCAATCATCGCATTCATGATAACAATCGATAGAAATGGTATAATTAATGTGATCAATGTATCGATGAAATTAACAATTTTCATAAATTTCAAATAAACCGGTCGCATTTCGCATTCTAATCGATCATTAACTGGTACTAGACCAGCTATCCAAAATAGATAAATTTGCGATGCTAATGCAAATAAAACTATACTAAAAACGATAGTTTTAGCTCTTGATACCGTACATATATGCGGCCGTTGGAATGGATATTGGACGGCAATGAAACGTTCAATAGTGAATGCAACAATCAACCATACACTCAGTGATGCACAGACGGAACTTAGATAAACAAAAAATTGACACCAACCATTTGTATTATATAAATCGAATACATTATTATAACTGCAATGGACAATTAATACGATAAATAGAAAACCGAAATCGGCTATAGCTAATGCTGCTAAATAATAACTGGAACTACGCATACGTAAATGTGTACTTAAAAATACAATACACGACAATGAATTACCAATGAAACCGACTGTTATTATAAATGGAATGTAGAATGTATGTAGAATTTTTAAATATTTATGTAAAGCATCGCATGTTGTTTCAATTGATAATCCACCAGGATCGTAATCGGTTATATTTTGGCCATTATCAATATCGCTCAAATTTCCATAATCAGTTGTATTCATATTTATTTGATTGTGATATTGTAATAATAATCGCATTATTTCCCCATATACCAATCTATGATTGTTACGATTTAACGTCGCGACGCTCACTGAAATTGTTTTCTATTCGAATGTAGTTGTAGAATTGCAACGAATGAATTTATCACGCAAGCGTCTCTTAATATTTATAGAAAGTTATTGTAGAAACAAAATAATAAACAAAACAAAAAAAAACAAAACAACCACCTTTGTTTTTATATTATTTGTAATATTTTGTAATTCCGCAGCATTATTAAGGTCGATAATGGACGAAGACGATAACGCAGCAGAAGGTCGTCATATCTTTATTTCTCTCATATAAAGGCTAAAGTAGACGAAAACTTGATTCTCTGGCTATACGTTCGACAACAGTACCAATTTTTTCTGTATGATAAATATTGTAGGTTTTCATTTCTTTCTTTTGTTCAATTTATACAGGCTGATCCACCAGAGGTTTCCTGGTCTTGTAACTCTGGCTCTAGTGGGTACTTGATGATCTGAAGTGTGATATTTAGAGAAGATTTTAATGTTGAAACGATTTCCCAAACTTTAGATTTTCGAGTGCATTTTTTTCCCCCCACTAGAACCGGAGTTCCTACAAGACCAGGAAAGCTTCTGGCGGGCCAGCCTGTATAAACAATCGCAGCTTTGTTTTCAAAGGAAACCTACAATAAATATTGCCTTTTATGTGATTTATTGGAAAATAGAATTACAATTATCAAAAATTATTCAAAATAAATTACAAATATTCATATTGTATGTGCGGAAATTTTGTTGTTTTTATTTACAAAACAAACTTTCAAGCTTCAATTGAAATTGCAGAACTCACATAAATTACATAATCAAAAACGAAAATTATCAAAGGCTATAATTTCTAGTAGAGATAGAGAGACGATCAACAAGTGGTGGAAAGAAACGTTCATCAAATGATAATAACAGACTGCATATACAGTTATTGGGTGGAAAAACAGAAATAATCATAGAGCAACAATTTTTTCAAGGCTAATATTTTCGAATAGGGTCGTATTCTAGTGAGTAGAGTCAGTAGTTGATGCGTCGTCGAGACACCTGGAGCTGCGAGACGCTCGGAATAAAGTTGTGCTCGGAAAGCCGAAAATTTTGCTCATGGAACACAAAATAACGGGACGCTTATAGTGTCAGAACTACGTTGAAATTTTGCAAAACATAAATTAAACAATCACATTTTTTTTTTTAGTAGGACCTTCGTCAGTCGGGCAGCATTTAATCAAATTTTCCCTACTCCCAATAATTTGTATTTCTCCCCCCCAAAATTACATCTACTCCACTTATTCCATAGATTGCCATACCTGCTTGCCAGTTAATGATAACTCTGCAAATTTTATCAAGGCATGACATTTTCCAAGTGCAAGGTTTCGTCGCTTGTCTAATTGTGAGCCTAGAGCGGAGAAGATTATTTTGATGAGAAATCGAAATATTTTTCTATTCGACTCCGATGATTTCATTTATTACCATGGGAATTTGGTAATTTAGTGTTACACTACACATACAACTGGATTAAACTTATACAGACTGGTCCACTAGAGGTTTTCGACTCTGGCTCTAGTAGGTGCAAAAAAAAAACGGACTTGATGATCTAAAGTGTGATATTTAGAGAACAGTTTGACGTTAAAACGATCTTCCAAACTTTAGATCTTCGAGTGTATTTTTTTTCCTCCACTAGAACCAGAGTTCCTACAAGACTAGGAAAGCCTCTGGTGGACCAACCTGTATAGGTTATTTAAGAAGAAATTGAGTTTCTATTATTTTATCAGTTATCGAAGTACAATCAATGTTTGATTGTATTGTTTGAATTTCCGATTTTTATTGAATAAAAATTTAATATTTATTCGTTTAGTGAATAATTTAGGACAATTTGAAATTCAGAATCGAAAAATTAACATATTGTTGTAGAGAATTTCTTGTTATTGATCCATATAATAGATAATGTTGATTGTTTACTTTTGGAACAATAAATATTTTGATTCCATCAACAAATTATACAGACATGTTTGATAAGACAGAACTGATAAAAAAAAAAAATGTATCGATTGGTCTTTTTATGAAAATTTCAACAGAATTTGTAAATTTAGAAAAACATTATATTAACCATCGCTCTTATTAAAATTAATTACAACAATCAGACTGTTGAAAAAAACTTGATTTTTTCAAAAAAGTTATTATTTAATTAATCACCATTGAAATGATAAAATATACATACCGGCTGTCCCAATTTAGTGTAATAAACCAAAGCTATGTGTTTCTAAAAGGAATAATAATGAATTTATCAATCTTCAATCAGGAGTTATTCAACTTTTTGTTCAGAAAAATAGCAAGATCAGTCCAAATGATGAATCATTCACAGGATGTGCTGAAACTCAAGAAGTTGGCCACACATATTGATAAAATTTTTGACAAGCTTTCCACTATGGTGAGAAAACAATTTTATAAAGTCTTTTCATAAATATCCAAGATTTACATCAGTGGAAAGCTCGTCAGAAATGCTATCAAAATCTGTGGTCAAATATAGGGCGTTCTATTTGGAAAAAAAACGAGTTATTCAACTTCTTGCGTTCCAGTACAGCCTGTAAGTAATTGTTAACTTGTATCAATAATCATATACTTACTGAAAAAACTACAAGTGATTCTGAAATTTTCTGTAGTAAGAACGTGACAAAATCTCAATGGGTCATTACACTAATTTAGGACGGCCTGTATACAATGCGAATATTTTTATGATGTGCAGTATAATTATTTTTGTGGAATGGCGAAAACCAAAAAAGTTATGGACCGATTACAGATGACTGGGACATCCGGTATAAGTACTAGAGAATTATGTTGATCAGTAATAATTATATGAATAAAAAAATTCGAAAATTCAATCGATTCCATAATTTGATCATTTAATTTCATTTGAATCGATCAATCTAAAAAAGAAAAATATTTACAGCAATAATAAAAACAGTAAAATTATATATAAACGGAATAATAAACAAGTAACTTTACATTGTAAACAAATAACAAAATAAAAAGCTTTCAAGCATATAATAACGTTTCGAAGCAACAACAGTTGAAAAGTTTAACCTTTGTTTAATTGAAGAGGAATTGTAAATATGCGATAAACGAAATTCCATTAATTTTTTATGATTGTTATTTACTTCAAATACATACTTATAGTACCTATATGGAATGTAAATAAATTTTTTTATGTCAAAATACTGATATAATCAATAAATATATATAATAATAATAATAATAGGAGAGAAAATATCAATACATCCAATGTTTGATATAAAAATGCGGATATCGATCTTTCTCTTCTATTCTTCCTCGTAATTCCGGACATTGTCCTGCTTATAATAATTAAAAATTAATCCTTATTGCGATTCATCTTGCAATTTTCTGACATCGCTCATTACAGTTGGTTTCTTTTGTTTTGCTATTCTCGCTAATCGATACTCAGCCATTCTATTTAAACGATCTCTCCAATTTCTTCTTTTTCTCTGGTCCACCTCAACATGTGTTTCTGATGTCTCGATTTCGTTACTTCAAGAGTCCTATAAAGTTGGCTAACCCTCCAACCTATCGAAATACAATAAGATGTAGGGGAGATTCCAGGACAATGGTTCCAAATTAATATTTACTAGTTAGTAGAACAATAACCCCATGTTATGATATAGTTTTCGTTCAGTTATTCGGGCGCAATTAGGTTTATTAAATAAATATTGATTTAAACTTCCCTATATTATTTCTATAAATTTTACAAATAATCCAACAAATATCCATCCAATAACTTTGAATTATTTTCTAAAATACAACCAAGCATTTTTTGAACATTCAAAATATTACCGGCAATAATTTTTGGAAATCTAATTGTTTTCTCTTTAGTTTTATAATTGAATAGAAGCCTTTTGCTCAAATAATCGTCGAAAATTGATAAATTACCAATTTCTATATAATCATTTAGATTATTCGAAAACATTTGTATTGACAAACGGAAGCTTTCATAATTTTCTAAATTATAAGGAGCTTTATAAATAAAACGAAAATGATAACCTAAACGTTCATAAATTCCCATAATATCTTGTTCCAAACAATCAAATGTCTCATCCAAAATTACGTCATCATCACTAACAGCCACAAAAACTGATAATACCGAATTTTGCGATAAATCAAATAAACTTTTACGGTATTTATTCGAAACCGGTTGATATTGTCTACCATAACTAAATAATTTCAATGGAAAATACGATGATTGTATTGTATGTCGAGCAAAATATGCCATAAATGATTCTAATGTAGCACCACCAATTAAATGTAATCGATTTAAATCATTGACTTTCTCATCGCGACTATGCAATGTAAAAACTCTCTTATTATCCAAATAACTATTACCACAACCATCAATAATTAAACTTCGAACAAAATCGGCGTTGGAAAATTGTATAAAATCCAAATTCGTTAAATATGATTGGAAATAATTACTGATAGTAAATTCAAATAATGCCGCATCCGATTTCAAATAATAAAACATTGGTGAATGATATTCGATTAAATCTTGATTTGATATAACATGATTTTCAGATTGATGATTTGGTTTTTCTTTAAACTGATAGATTTCAGTGTCTTCTTTTATTGGTGTTTTTTTATGCAAGATATTTGGTAGTTCCAAAACTGATAATGCTGCGTCTTCTTCAATACCATAAAAATAATCTCGTAAATTTTTCAAATCGTCACGCACCAATTTCGAATGTAACAATAATTTATCAATTTCTTCTTGATTTTTATTCTCTCTCTTCAAATCATTAATCATTTTAGCAATTTCATCTCTTGTGGTTTCTAGTACTGTTTTTTTATCATTCAACATACGGAAATAATCCCATTTTTTTTCAATTTCATTTAAATTTATATTCAGTTTACGCAATTCAATGTTAAGAAGAAATTCATCACGATTTTTCAAACGTTCCTCAAAATCTATATGCGGTATTAGTAGAACATAATTATTTTGTGCTTTATTGCCAGTAATGTAAAGAGCTGAAGATGAGAAATTGCGTTTGATTATTTTGAAATAATTATGAAATTTTGTTATTTTTATCATTTTTAATCGTCAATTTTCATCGTTTTATTGTCTCGATATTCGTCAGGATTTATAGTTTCTATTTTACGTTTTTCAGGTTGTTTCCAACTACCAAAACCAGCTGCACGTTCTGAATCTTCAATTGTATGAGGTTCTAATTCTAAAGCTTTCAATCGTCGTTTATGTACTTTGGTACGAAAATGTTCTTGTAATGCTTGATTATCTATAAAATATCGAGCACAATGTACACAATAGAATTGAGCATTGCCAGGTTTATCAAAATCAACTTCTTGATTAATTAGTTTTTCTGTATTTTCAGCTTTTAAATCGTTATCAATCTAAAAAATCAAATATATTTATAAAACACATGGTAAAATTAGGTTAGATAATTTTTTATTTCTGTTACCTCATCTAAATCTTTTGTACGCCGTTTTGTACGCCACTTTTTCTTCAAATGTGTATCACCGTAATGATATTTTTTGCGCTTGTAAACCATTTAAATTAATTTTCCGAATTAATTGTTGGAAAATTTTGGAAATTTTTAGAAAAAGCAACCGAAAAAGTGATTTTACAATATACAATTGGTACTCCAGAACAGAATAGCCAACTTATCCAGAATCAATATTAAGCGGGAAATGTGAATTTTCTGAATGATACTCATGTCTTATGAGAAGAAACAGATTTAATGTAAATTTGTATAATCAAGGTTAATTCAATTACATAACATTTTGATCAAAATACTTGTATTATTTTTCGTATAATTAGAAATATATACAATTAATTCATGTCTTATAAACGTATAAAGTGCCCGAAAAACATGGCAACATGACGCATGCGCATCATTAATTTTCAGAAATGAAGAAGTCTGGCGAACAGCATTGTAAAGTAGTGGCCTCTAGTAAAATTCAACGAAGCTCATCAAGAAATCTATTACTAAAAATTACAAAATTATAATTTATGTTAAATTCAAAGTTTTTATGTTTTTAGATTATTTTCACAAGCATTTGGAATCGTTTAGAATAATTTTCAAATTTATAGATGGTTTTAGTTGGTTTCTGTTATTACAATTTTTCTGTTTTATAATATAAACGCTAGATGGTGTATGTTCTTGCAACTTGACAGAGTGTGGTTGCGGTTTAATTTGGGGTGTAACCCAGTAGATGGCGTGAATACAAGAAAATGGCATTTGAACTGAGATTTTGTGTTGTCAAAAACTTTGTGATTTTTTTATAACAAATTCAGAATCATCTGAACAAGATAACAAATTTAAGTGATTATAAAATGATTGTTTAATAATATTTAACGGTAATGTGAATAAATTATTCAGTGTATGTTGTATTTTTAATTAGTTATAAACGAATTATTCGCGCCTTAGTAGAATAACGGAGTATACCGGCAGCCATGTTGGTAATAATCTTGTCAAGCATCATGGTATAATGTTGGTGTATTTTTCACAAAAGTTTTATAATTTTTATTTATAAAAAAAATCGATAATCAGGTGTTATTGTTCGATACAACTGTTCCGAAATTGTTGTATCTTGGATATGTTCTTGACAGTGGAGCGTGTGTGGGTCTCGCGGGTGCGATGGTTCTGCGCATTATTACGGTCAGAGTGAGTGCAACGTTGTGTTATTAGCGCAGGGAGTCGTCAACTGCCTAGATATAACGACAACTG
>JAZBGX010000235.1:25219-40021 GCA_037414775.1 Zonitis immaculata
CACAGTTTAGATCATCGAGTTCGTTTTTTTTTTTTGCATCCACTAGAGCCAGAGTTGCAACACCACTTCTGTATATATAATTCACTGTTGTTCTAGTACAGCTTAATTACTTCTTTCTTTTTACTTATTGTTTTCCTGTTACGAGATCATGAATCAAGAGCTATATTCGATCTTTTGTGGTTGCGCAAAAATGTGGTTGCGCGATGACATATGTAATTTGATTCGAATCAAATAGAAGGCACAATTTATTCATTGCCTGTCTCGATTAGAATTATATCGGCTTTATCTTATAATCAATATTATACTCTTATTACACTTTTAGACTGCGATTCCGATACATTTGTGATTTATCAATAGAATTATTGATTTTTTATCAGATTTCTTATTAAAAATATTTCACTTATTGTATTTATTTGCAGATGTCAATCGAGAATACAATCATTTATCAGCTGATTTATATAAAGCTTCGGATTATGATAGACTAGCCTTATCGCTTCTATCACCATTACCGAATGAACAAGATTTTGCTATAAATGTTTGTACATTATTATCAAATGATGGTAAACATACGTTGAAACTTGAAAAACATCCACGTTTAATTGATTATCTTCTTGGTCATGCTGGAGTTTTTTGTCATAGTAAGTAGTTTGATTGATTCAATCGCATTTATAAACTGATTATTATTATTATTATTATTATTATTATTAGGCTCTCTTCGGAAGTTGTTTGTACATTGTTATCGCAACATTCGTAAACATTCTATTCATACTTTTTGGAATGATGTGATCGAATCACCTGAATTTCTAGATCTCACTAATGAAAATAAATTTATTTGTACGAATAATAATAAGAAAAAAGATGAATCTATTGATGATGATGATGATGATGTGGATGGAAAATTGAAAAGTGATATGGAAATTGATGACGATGTTGTTTGTGACATTTATAGTGAATTAGCTAAAGACAGTGATTTAAAAAGTGTTAAAGATCGTTTACGTTTCAAATTAAAATTAGAACCAAGTGATAAAGAATTATTTTGTTTAGGACGACAACTTGGTACACAAGATTATATTGGTCAACGTGTTTTACAAGTAACAACAATATTAAGAAATCTTAGTTTTATAGAAGAAAATATACCGATATTGTTACGAAATAGAACATTTCTTAGATTTTTATTATTGTGTGCTTCCTCACGATGGGGTTATTTGAAAAATTTGGGTATGGACATGTTAGGTAATATAGCTGGTGAATTTTTAATTAAAGATTATCCGAATGAACGATTAGCTGTTGTTCTATTAAAAATTATCACAAATGGTTTGAAAAGTGAAGATCGTGCTGCATGTATATCGTCACTTGAAGTATTAAATAAAATTAGTCAAAATGAATCGAATGAAGAGACGTTATTAAAATTTCTTGAAGTGGACGTGTTTGAAAAAGTGTGTTCTTTTTTGACTATTCATGATGTTATGTTATTAATTTATACATTAGAATGTTTATATTCATTATCGTCACTAGGTGAACGGTCTTGTAACTTAATTATAAGTAATCATGGTGTTGTGGATACTTTAGTGTCACTTGTTACTGTTGAAGGAAAGAGTTATGGTCCTAAAGCTTGTATTGGTATGAAATTAGTTGAAACTGTACCAGGTGGAATTAGTACAACAACAACAACAACACAATCTGTTTCGGTTTCTACATCAATAACACCAGCAACAACAACAACAACAACAACAATACAAAATTCGTCAGCTAATTCAAATCTTACAAATACACCATCATCTACAATCATAACTTCAAATACATCAGTATCATCAATTTCTTCAATAACAAAAATTTCAACAACAACAACAACTCCTGCCCGTACCGTACAAATAACACCTCAACGTTTATTGAACATCTCACCATCACCAACAACATCATCATCATCATCATCAGTAACTACTGCAACAACTCAGGCACAATCAATGACACCTCAACAGTTGATTCAACAACAGCATGCCCATCAACAAGCTATTCATGAAAATGAACAATTTGCTTTAGCTTGGTTGCGTGCTAATTATGAACCATGTGTTAATGGTAGAGTTGATCATCAAGAACTTTATAAGCAGTATTTGAATTCGTGTTCGAAAATTGGTCGACGTGGTGTTATTTCACCTTTACACTTTCCAAGATGTGTGCGGTAAGTAACAAAAAAAATAAAAAATAACGTGTACATGATTTTATTTAAGCAAAATTATGTTTTATAGGTCAGTATTTGGTGGTACGGTAGGTCCAAATCCAATGAAGCCTTCTAATTCGAATGAACCACAGTATTATGAAGGCATAAAGGTGCGAGCTCAACCACTCATAATTAATATCCAACCAAATTCCAATCCTATTGTCACACAGCCCAATTTATTAAAAGGACCAAATAATCGTCGAAAATCATCAACAACAACAACAATATTATCGACACCAACAACTACAACAACAACAACTACAACATCCACATCCTTATCAGTTGTTGCAGATAATATAACCAATGATCCATCACAATTATCTCCTGCCTCACCTATCCTGAAGGCGCAGCTAAGTGCTCCTCCCAAACAGAGGGACACCACTGCACCTACCACTAGTAAAGGCGATATCAAAAGTCAGGTAATTAATATGTGATTTTTGAAAATTGTAGAAATAATTAAGTTTATTTTATACAACCATCACTCATCCAAAGAACATTTTCATTCAATCTTTTCTTACTTTTATTTTTCAAATCATTAATAAATTGAAAACGGTAAAGGGCTAGTGATAATCCTTTCTATCTCTCTTTATTTCTTTTTGATTTTACAGATTTTTTTCCAAAGTTCATCAACAATTACATTGGATTGAATATTGTTTTGTTTTATAATTTTTTTTTTTTGTAAATTTTGTACAGGTTATGGCTCATCCACATCTTAGTCAGGCGTTATTAGGCAATAATAATACATCAAATGTTAGTACAATTAAAGAAAATCAAACAGGTCAAAGCAATACATCGCTGATCAAAAGTTTATTGGCTACAAAGGTAAACGATTGCATGACAACAGTGAGCATGAGGACTGCAACAGACTGCCAAAATGTAGCTCAGGTAACATACTAATCCAATAGCTTAATGATATAACTAGTTGAGAAAATATTCTGGATTTTTTTGAAGAAAACACACCGTAATTATTGTTATTGTTTTTTTTTTGTTTCGATTAAATAATAGGCATGATAAATTCTGCATTCTGAATTTGATACTAACGTGTTTGTTGTTTTATAAAGTTGATTTTTTACATGTAAAGCTTTGTCACTTTCTGTTTTTAATTAGTTATTAAAATATATAAAATATAATTTAACAAATTTAGAGTAACATTGCCAATGAATGAATTTATCCATTTTTTTAATCGATTATTCAGTGTTATGAATAAAATCTTATTTTTTTTGCCTCCTTTTATAAGGTTGCAGCACGACAACAACAACAAAGACTTTTAGCCCAGCAAGTAGCAACACCAACACATTCGATTGATTCAAATAAAAATCTAACAAAATTAGATACATCAAAGACATGTCGAATAAATGGCGCTAGGCAATTATTTGCCGATAGTGATGTAAGTGGTCCAGTTATTTTATATTATTAACAAGTGTATTAATAATGTAATTTTCGAATAGGGTAAAAGAGAACCACCACAGCCACCACCTCCTCCTTTGGCACCATTAAGTTCAACATCATCATCATCATCATTATCATCACCGATAGTATTAACGAAAGTCAAAACAAATCGTCTTGATAATGAAGATAGTGATTCAACTGGTAATAATTCGTTAGCATCTAGTTCAGGAATGGGTACAATTGGTATTGGTGGTGTTTCATCAACTGAAGATGGTGATAATTCATTAACTAGTTTTGAAGGTTTATTAAATGGAGTACCGAATATTGATAATCCATTGAATGAAGATAGTAATTCGAAAGATTCAGTTAAAGTTCCCAATAATGAAATAACAAAAAATAAACCATTAAGATTAGCTGATTTATTAGAGAAGAAAATTGAAAAACCACCACCGTTATTAAATGGTAATTTAGGTAAAGAGTTACGTTTGGGTGATAAGACGCTGGATTTAGTTGAAAATCATATTGAGAAAGCGCTTAGTCGTGATAACGATAACAATTCACATGATAATCATAGTACAGGAAGGAAAACGGATAAATCGAATAATAGTGGAAATAAATCGAATTTGAAACGATCAGCTTCAGATGATATTGTTGAATCGGAACCAAAAAAACCATTGTTGCATACTAATGTGAATGGTTCAACGAGTGCTGCTGATTCACCAGGACCTGATTCTGTATCTAGTTCAAATGGTGATGAAGCTAATGCTACTGTATCAACTGCTGCTGCCAAGTTATTTGCAGACATTGCAGCTGATATACTTGAAGATGAAGATGAAGAACAATTATTGCGAGAATCCCAACCACAGCAACAGACTGAAATTACAGTTCCTCCAGTAACTGGAGCATCGGCTCCTGTTCAACAAATTATTGTTGACAATAATCAACAAGTATTATTAACACAACCTAGACCAATTATTGTTACACAATCACAAATTCAATCGAATACAACTGCTGGTGTACTATCAACTGGTACACCAATGAAAACACAAACTGGACAAACTGTAATTGTACAAAATTCTAATCAACAAAGAACACCGGTTGTATTACAACAAAATACAGGACAAATTTTATTATCACAAGGTATACAAGGTCAGGTACAATTAGTAGCTAGTACAACACAACCTGGACAATATGTATTACAAACTAGTGGTCCGCAAAATACTTATGTCGTAGCTCAACCACAAACAGCAGTTGTACATGGACAACCACAAACAGTTTTAGTTGCACAAACTGCACAACAACAAGGTAGTGGTACGAAAACTATAATTATATTACAACAACAAGCACCACCATCGACAGCAACACATCATCAAAAAGTCATGGTTACACCACAGGGCCAACAAGTTGTTGTTACACAAGTTCATCGACCGGTTTTACAAACATCAACTGTAACAAATAATATTATACCGGCAACATCTGTTATAAAAACAACACCAGTAACAGCTATTACAACAACACAAAATGCAACAATAAATGGTGTTGGCAATAATGATAAGAAAAATGAGGATACTAAGCCGAAAGTTGTTAGAGATTTAACAACACCGTTTGTTTGTGAATGGGGTGAATGTAATATGTACGTGATATATTTATTTTTGAATTAAAAAAGAAACCGATTATTTATCAAGTTTATAATTATTGCAGTGAAACAAAATTCAAATCTGCAAATCAGGTATATTTGCATGTCTGTGAAGCACACTGTCCTAATGGTACAGAAGAGATTGTTTGTCAATGGGAGCGCTGTGATAATATGAAAAGAAAAAGATTTTCATTGATGACACATCTGCACGATAAGCATTGCAATACAGAAGTATAAATTTTGTATTTTAAAATAATAATTTATTATGAAAACTAATTTAAAATATAATTTTAGGCTATGAAACAAAATCTAATTAGACGAAAACAAATATTACAAGGTGGTAAAGTTGAACCGCCACCACCAACACCGACTACACCACATCCAGGTTATGCACCTGATGCTGCTTTACATGCAATAAAACGACATGCATTAGAATTTGTAAATCCCAAAGAATTACAAGTAAGTAGAATTTCTAATCGAACCAAAATAACTTCGATATTGTATAACTTTCCATTTTCGATATTAACAAAAAAAAAAAAAAACAATAATGAATAATAATGATCGTTGGGCTTATTTGATTGTTGGTTTCGTGTTTTTTTTTCATTGTTTCTTCTTTTTCTTCAAATCTAGCAAAAAGCATCACCTAAACAAGGGGCACAAACTGTGCCTGTCTCTCCGCCCAAACCTGGGCCATCTTCTACAGATCAGGTGAGGTGTCGTTTGTGCGTGTTGTAGTTGTCTCATTTTAGTTTTTTTTTGGTTGATGGTTCCCTCTATTTTTATCTGTAGTATTCTTTATTATTTATTGCATGGTGATGGTTATAAAAATAACAACAATTTTATTAATTTAGTTTATTAATAATTATTTGTGTTGTAGGATGATAATGAAGGTCCAGTGACAAAGAGTATAAGATTGACCGCTTCTCTAATCCTTAGGAATCTCGTTATTTACAGCAGTAACTGCAGAAGGTAATTATAAATGTTATCATTGTTCTTAAAGAAGCTTGAATTTTATTCTATCCAATTTAGGTACTTAAAGCACTATGAGCCTCATCTGGCCAATGTAGCCCTTAGTAATGTTGAATCGTCCCGGACGATAGCCCAAGTTCTTTATGATATGAATGAAGGTACAAATAGGTGACCATCACGTCGAAGAGACTTTAAAGTGACTATGGACGTCCAGTGAAAGTGTACTAATATGAAAAAACTTGACAAAAAAGAAAGAAAGAGAGAGTTATAAAACAAAACAGTGTAAATTATTATTAAGTGGAAGTGTACAAATGTTAGTTTCATAGGTACTAAAAAGCCTAATATAATTGTTATTTTTATATTATTTACCTAATTGTAAACAAGCTTCTGAAACTATGCAGAAATTTTATTTGATATATTTTCCAATTTTTTCCTCAACGTAATTCTAATAACAAAAACTAAGAATTGAGAATGCATGATGATGAAAACGAAACTAATTCGAATGGAAAATGACCGAAACAAGTTTTCTTCTTTGTGCAATTTATTATTCTGTAATTCAAGATTTGTAACTACTGTAAATAATTCAGAAAAGAAAAAGATAACTAAAGAGGAAAAAGCAAAAAACTTGTATGGTGGATGAGATTTCAATTTGTATTTCTTTTTAATTTAATTTAATTTCACTCATTTATGTGATATGATTATTGAAAGGTAAAGAACAAACCGGCACATCATTCATTTAAAATAAGAATTTTAATAATTATCATTATTTATCAGTATTATTTGACAGTTTGGTATCAGTTTTTCGGAATTTGCAGTGAATCTCTAATTGACTGTTTCTCCTTGTTTTGTTTCTATTTCTACATTATATATTTTTTAATATTACAGAGAAGTGTGAGTTACTAATTTTTCATGTGCTTAGCATATCGACAATTTTACTTACCATTTTGAAAACAAAACAAAAAAAAAATGTAAAATGTTTATTATTATTATTATTATTATGATTATTATTATTATTGAATGAAAATAAATTGCATTTAATGTGAATTTTTGATTTGTTTCGAACAATTGTGGACGATTCAAATTTCGCGCTGGTTTAGACGTTATTCCGGGCAATGTAGCCATGTCTACAACTTCCAGACAAATTATAGAAATTTATCAACCATTTAAAAGAAATTGGTCATTTTCGCATATACCTATTTTAACAATCATCAATATTCAGATAGGTAATTAATTTATATAAGTATTAATTATTTCACAATACGGCTAATTTATTGCTTTATTTTGACAGTTACATATGACAACATTGTATATAACCTTAAAATTTTTGACAGACAAAAAGCAATATTTCTTGATCTTGAAATTACTATATAAAATTGTACAAAACCACATGTTCAGTAAATAGTTTTTCAGTCAATTTCAACAAATAAATCGTTAAATTTCCAAATATCGAATCAATAGTCATAATAAAAATGTGTGATGCAACATCTAACCTCAATAGTAATACTAACAAGGTGAGTTGGAAAAAAGTAATTTTATAAGAAAATTATCAATTACGGAATTCTAAAATAATTAAAAAAAAAAATACAAGATTATAAATTTCTCTAATTTTATTGAGTTAGATGAAAGTATAAATTAATTGAACGTTGTAACTTTCTTTTTTTTGCTATACTACTACGACCTAGAAATTGTAACAAAAACGTTTCCCTTCAGGCTCTTAATGGTTTAACAACAATTCCCTTTATTCTAACAACAAATCTCGACATATTGAACAATCATTTCGAGACTTATAGTTATGTATGCGGTTATAATCCAACAACAGCTGATATCGAACTAAATCAAATGTTAAATGGACGAAATTTCAATAATTTCTTACATTTAAATCGTTGGTATAATCATATAAATACTTTTACGATTGATGAGAAACGTTATTTTCCTATAATTAATAAAATAGAATTAAAAAAATTATTCGACTGTTATCAGCAACAGCAACAATCACAAAAGGATGCTGGTCAGCAGGTATTAATTCATTTTTATTTTTTCACTTTTTAATCGAAGAATTGGAGGGAGTGAAATATTTGCCATGAAAAAAATGTTACATTTCAATGCACGTTTCCTATTGTCACGGCCTGTGGCTTACAATTTCAAATTTCTAAGTAGTTCTCCATCGTATTTTAGTGGAATAGCACAGGTCAGTGCAATTATTTTATAATTCAATCGATAATATTAATAGTGTTTTTTTTTTAATGGGGAATTTACTTAATTTGCATGTCATTTGAATATTAAAGGTTAATTATTTAAAGAATAAAATTCACTTGTTTCCTTTTATTTTATTTAGATAACGAAAGAAGTAACGAAGATGAATAAATCGAAAACAAAACCGATGGAAAATGATCAAATTCCACAAAGTGGGCCACTTAAATTCATTTTAAAAACCCCAAAAGGTACTAGAGATTTTTCACCGGAACAAATGGCAATAAGAACATCAGTTTTGGATAAAATCATCAACGTATTTAAGAAACATGGAGCTGAAACTATCGATACACCAATATTTGAATTGAAAGTAAGTATAGTTAGATTAACGAAACGTTGCATTGAGCTACGACCAAAGTTTGATATGTGGCACACAATAAACTGAAGCAGTAACATGTAGAACTGTTGTTGTGCAACTAAAGATGACGTGAGTGCAATGTTTTGTTGATCCGACTGTGAATGAATCGATTTGCAATATTAAACTCGATTAAATCATCGACCTTGATACATAATTGCTCTATAGAATTAATTTTGCATAAAGTTGGAGGTGTGTCTTCTTGTTAGTCAAGAAATCGTACACGTTTCTTTTATTCTAATTAGATTTGTATGAATTTTCTTACGGAGGCTCGACTCATTCATAATTATTCAATATTGGATTGATTAATTAAATTGTTTTATAGGAAGTATTGACCGGAAAATATGGTGAAGATTCTAAACTGATCTACGACTTGAAAGATCAAGGTGGTGAAATTCTATCGTTACGTTATGATTTAACAGTACCATTCGCTAGATATTTAGCAATGAATAAAATTACAAATATCAAACGTTATCATATCGCTAAAGTTTATCGACGTGACAATCCATCTATTGCACGTGGACGATATCGTGAATTCTATCAATGTGTAAATTAATATTAATTATTAACAAAATAAATAAATGAATAATATTTGGAAATTGTTTTAGGATTTCGATATAGCCGGCATTTATGATCCAATGTTACCGGATGCTGAATGTATAAAAATTATTTGTGAAATAATGAAAACTGTAAATATGGAACCTTTTATTGTTAAAATAAATCATCGATTATTATTAGATGGTATGTTTGAGGCGTGTGGTGTTCCTAAAGAGAAATTTCGTAGTATATGTTCAGCGGTTGATAAATTAGACAAGGTTTACTAAATTGAATCAATTGAAATTGTTATTATTGTAAAATTATTTTACAGTCTCCTTGGGATGAAGTTAGAAAAGAAATGATTGAAGAAAAAGGTTTAACGGAAGAAGTAGCAAATCGTATTGGTGAATATGTTTGTTTAAATGGTAAACAAGATTTAGTTGAGAAATTGTTGATTGATGAGAAATTATCGAAAAATAAATCAGCTGTAGAAGGTCTTGAAGCTATCAAATTAATTCTACATTATTGTGAAATTTACGGTACTTTCGATCAAGTTCTATTCGATTTAAGTTTAGCCCGTGGTTTGGATTATTATACAGGAATAATTTATGAAGCTGTATTGGTGGAAGGTAAAATTACAACAATCACTATATAATCGATTCTTATAATTGTATTTTAGGTGGGAATAGTGGTGAAGAATTTTCCGTTGGTTCTATAGCCGGTGGTGGTCGTTATGATAATTTAGTTGGAATGTTTGATCCGAAACATAAACAAGTACCTTGTGTTGGTGTATCAATCGGTGTTGAACGTATATTTGCTGTATTAGAAGCTAAATTAATAGCAACTAATAGTAAAATACGTACAACTAATGTTGAAGTTTATGTTGCAACAGCACAAAAAAATCTCGTTGAAGAACGTATGAAACTGTGTCGTGAATTATGGGATCAAGGATTCAATGTAATAATTTCCTATATAAATTGAATTATTACATACTATTTCTAATTGATTATTATTTAGGTTGAACATTCTTATAAGAAAAATCCGAAATTATTAGCACAATTACAACATTGCGAAGACTATTCTATACCGTTAGCAATCATTTTGGGTGAATCGGAAATACAAAAAGGTGTTGTCAAATTGAGAGAAGTTGATAGTCGAGCTGAAATTGAAGTGGATCGTACACAACTAGTCGACGAGTTGCGGAAACGACTACAGAATTTTTGTATGAATGGTTCTTCTTGATTTCTGCATTTATTCTAATTAAAAATGGTAATTTTATATTTATTTATTTAAGCGAACTTCATAAATATATGAACAATTAGGAATTCAGTTTTAATTATTATTAAATCCATTATCCTAAATCAGTTTTTCCAAGTGTTCGCTCCTAGATGGGGCGATGGGAACAAATTCGTTTGAATTGGGACAATATTATCCATCACGTCTTTGTTAATTACAGGGAATTAAGCGACTTGGCAATATTGCAGCGGAATCATAATCACCAGTGTCATTAGCTTAGAAATTCAACGAAATTAAAACGAATAAAGAAAAAGATATAATATTGAATTTAAAGAAGTGTTTTGGAACTCTATGAAAATACTGTTTAGAAACTCTGCCTTTTCCATTTGATTATTTGTATCAAGAATAGTCGGGAGACATTTCCATGTTACAAAGTGATATGATGATTTGGTTAAATGGTGAAGAATAATTCCTCGTTAGACATTCATTGGAAACTTTCAAATCGTTTCATTTTTGTTCGGATGGCTCATACAAAGTAAACGATTCAAGCTTTTCTAATTTAATGCGTTCTTCGCCTTCAACATTCGCGAATAGCTTTATGGTTTTGATGGTGGTGTGGTGATAGAAAGAAAGTTGTGCGTGGCTCGGAAATTTCCCTTCAAATTTACTAAAGGATTTTAATTAACTTTTCGCATTTAAGGGAGAGCTCTTCTTTTTTCCTTTAAATTTTATTTGAACCATAAATGAAATCACTTGTTTGTCTTGATGGGATCTAACCGAAAATGAGTTTCTTTATATCAATTTCGGTTTGCTTTGAGCAAACGCGAATTTATTGTTTGTTTGTTTTTATATATAAATCTACATCTATATATATATATATATGTGTGTGTGTGTGTGTGTATGTGTATTGTATATAAAGAAAATTACATTTATATAAAATGGAACAGACCCAAATTAAATTATTCTTGGAGAAGTAAAAATATTTGTAGATTTCATTCTGGTCTAGATAAGAGTCGAGGAGAAATATTGTAATGTTGAAGGTAACAAACAGTTTTGACGCGTATCTCTTTCTCCAAATCATTTTTGGATCTATATATATATTTTTATGTTCTTCAGCTGGCAATCTGATGGGATAACTGACAGTTTCTTTTCTATTATTGTCCTCTTTTTTTTCAGTTTTCTATATTTTTCGTCTTTTATTGATTGGTTCTTCTGATTGGATTTTGATTTATGGAGTTGTTTTAGTAGAGGGATACGTTACTGATTTTATGAAAATAAAATGACTTGATTGAAAAGCAAAGCCAAAAATAATAAAACCGAATTTATGCGCGATATAAAATTGCGATTTCCAACTGGGTCGATTGGAAAAATAATACGACAAAACAAAATAATAGAAACAATTATAATGGTGACTTTAATAATTCTCCTTTGCGTCGTTGCCAATTAATATTATTCGGTTGATATGATAAATTGTATTTGTGATGAAAATATACTGTAAGGGCTCGATATAAAAGATGTTTCAATTTATTAAAACAAACATCACCATCATCAGTATGTCGTCACCACTCAACCACGTTAATTACTCATTAAATATTGCGCTTGACTTAATGAATACAATCTGTTTCCATTGTTGGTGACTTGTTTCTATATCGAATATGTTTATTAAAAAAAAAAAAAATAGAAAAAACACAACGGTAACAAGTTAAGCAGCTGTTTTTGATGACAATACGTATTTTCAATGGGCCAAAAACAAAACAAAAAATAATATTCTAGTGGCTCTTGTCTATACATAATATGTACATAACTTTGTTTGATGGTTGTAGAATTTACAATATTCGTGATCTGGATGTGGTGAATATTTGATTAGATTGTGGTGGTAGAGCTTACCCAAATTGAGAATGCGTATGAGCGTGAAAGTGATGCCAGGTATATAGATATTTAATTACGTTGGTGGCCAAGAGAACCGACAATATCGTTAGAATGTTGATAACTATATCTATATACATATATGGAAGTATATTATCTATTTATATATGTGTATATAGTAGATAAAATAGACAAAGATAGATAGATAATGTGGAATTTGAATAGTATTATTGTATATATAGTTAGAACATTAGAATGGATGGCGAGAGTCAAAAGACGTATTCGCTCGGTTTCTATTCCATTTTAAGAGAGATCGTTTCGAAATCTGTGTTAAGAAGAAAGATATCGTAATCCGGGGTTTAGTGAAGATGTGAAATCCAAGTCGATCCTCGAGTTAACATTTGACCGAAAGACCTCTATACTCTCTCTCCCTATATATGTATCTATATGTCTCACTTTATATATGTAAGAGAAATAGGGATCGAGTTCACATATATATATGTATATATAAAAGAATGAAACGTTCACATCCAGTCTCGTTTCTCATTTGAATATTTCCCCATCCCTTTATACTCACTCATCTTGATAGCAGTTATTATAGTAGTAGTATTGGTGGTGGAATTTGCGGCGACTGTTGCCAGACGCCAGCATATAAAACATGGGCCGTCATAAGTACACCGGAATAGAGTTTCTGCGAGAGATCGTCTTCAATTTGGCAGCAAAATCCGGAATATACTAGAGAATAACATTGCTCCGTCGACATCGTCGCATAAATCAGCCTAGTCGGCTTATTACCAGGGACGATGCTTTAAATCACTGCTTCCGCTACTACCACCACCACTACTACCAATACCAATACCAAACTATGTGAAAAGAGTGGAAAAACTGGCTATACTAGAATGCAGTCGGAATGGACCATTGCACTTATTATAGCACACCATTGGCTCTTGCCAAGCGTGTGCCACAAATTATCGAAAACGGAAACCTTACTATTACTTTGTCTTTTTTTTTTATAACTAACTAATAACCAACGACAGACTTGCTCTATATTAAGACTATTAAAACTATAAACTGCAATAACTAGAATTAATTAATAAATTCTCGATATTACCAATTAATTCCATCATACATAGAAAAAAAATAAAAATAAATTGATATATAGTTTTAATACATGTCACTGGTCATTGTTTTTACAAATCACTTGGCAATTTTTGACGCTATAGCCAGGATTTGTATCGTTAATAATGAAGCAATAATGTCCAGTAAAGTTTGCCCAGCTAGAGACTCCTGTCACAAACAGAAAAATAACAACCCAACATTCTATAATTACATAAAACCTACCACCCCAATCCAACTACTATATATATATATATATATATACAAAGGGTGACAAGTTTAATTTGTTTGTAGGGTGCCATTAATTCGACGATCGCGACAGCAGCAACTTGGAAACGTTTATTGTGGCAGTAAAATGGACTAATACCCTTGAAACTTTATAATAAGCATCTTCACTAATACTAAAACTAACTATATCTATCTCTTTCTGCAACATTATATTTTCGTTGTGGTATAATATTAGTAGAGGGTTTGTTTTTAATCTCTTCTATATATATATATATATAAATATAAGCATATCTATTATATTTTAAATTATTAAATAGATTTATTGCAATTTGTTTATTGGCATTTTATAGAGCTTTCTCGTTGTTGTTGCGAATTGGACGCCCTAATTTAAGTTCGAAAAAATAAGGGGAAAAATCGATTATATTGCCCTCTGTAATTTAATTAATAGTTATTTGTGGCTTATACATATGCTTGTTGTTTTTCTTTTTTTTTTGTATTATTTGGGTTGTGTCAGTGGAAAATTTTATGTCGAAACAATAGGTTCGAGTATATACATATATTAAATATGTATGAAGCAATCATAGAGTATTATTCATGTCAAAAAAAAAAAAAAATGGTATACAATAACATAATATACGTGAAAAGAGGAGAGATAGTATAGTGGTTGTGGTTGTTTGAAACACTCAACTGTATATTTGACAAATACGTGCCGTATAATATCACCATCTGTTTATATATTCCATTAGATATTTTCAAGTATTGGAACGTTTATCAAATATTATACTATGGGTATTTGAATCGCAATTTTCTATATTACATTCTTCTCTCAAACATTATAGATATATAAAGAGAAAAGATATTTCTCCTCATCGCCCCTTTTCACCAATGCTTAAACTATACCGTTCTTATCTATCCAGATATCTATACATTTATAAATATATATATATATATATACAGATTGTTCATTATTTATAAGGCCTTAGGATAGCAAGGCCACTCCTC
>JAZBGX010000236.1:0-16038 GCA_037414775.1 Zonitis immaculata
CAATTCATCTACAGGGAAATATCATCAAAATACATATCCATTTGTCAAGTAGCCTCTCCAAACTTATCAAATTAATAAAATGACGCTGTAAAACTGCATACCATTATGTAATTATATAGTTCTTATCTCTTTGTCAGTTTAACGTTTCGGAATCTTCATTTTCTAGAACAAGGAAAGAATAAATTCAAGTATAATTAATGAATATTCAACAACAATTAAAAACATCATTCGTCAAAATGCACCAAATGATCAATCCATCACGATTTCTATTGAATCAAGATCAAATAAAATAGCTTGATTCAATTATTGTTCTGTTATTTAATTGAATACCACATTCATTTGTTGTGAAGGCGATGTAGCGGTTATTTCTTCAAATTTATCCCAACTACAAATCAATTTTATCATAAATAAAGTTCAAATATGTGGTCCTAAATTGAAGAATTGAGTTCTATAAATGAATAGATGGAATAATTAGTGTTAATGATTTACAATTATCCTTACTTTTACTTACAGATATAGATACAGATAGCTGCATATGCATATAAATTCCATTTGATTCTCACCTTCATCTCTCCATTCAAATATTGAACTAATTTCTTCAACAAGATGAAGCACATTATTCCATCAATTACTAAAGTAAAACGAAATATTTGTAAGAAACTTTCACAAAGTAAACGTAAATTAAAAATTGTCAAAAAATGAGAAAAAAATTGTGCGCCGGTAGCGTCATCTACACAAAAAGAGCAGAAACTTAAATTGCTATAAAAATTATAGAAACAGAGATCTATACTACCGACAACTGTTGCCAACTTAAAATTATTCGAGTGAGTTCAACTTTTGTTACTAAAAATTAATTTCATTTCAAAGAAATGTTATTGAATATGATAACAGACATATACTTACATATTTTGCAATGATTTCCCGAACACGATAATTATGATGAATAGATTTTCCAAATAGTCATTCCTGACGACAACGTTGATTTCGCAAAAATCTAACATCAAATACAAACTTCATTCGTTATGTTGTGCCAAAATGATTGTTCTCAATATCTTTTGAATAATGCTGAATTTGATAGCACGTTTTTATTATACAGCTAACTTATATCTCAAATTAACGCTTCGGAATCTCCATTCCTAAAACATGTAAAAAAAATGGATCCAAATCATTAATAATTATGCTGTTATATAAATAAACTCCACCTTTCTTTTGAGAATAGTGTAGCGTTTTCTTCTACCAATAGATAAATGAATTTGATATTCAAAGTGTTGTAGTAATGTTTACACTCCATATTCTACCATTATTTTCGATAACCTGCAGATGTACGTGACTTGTAATTTCTTTAACACACAAAATTGGGAAATTAGAATATTGTATATACATTCAATCCAAATCAATCCTCTATAATTAGTTAATCTTCTGATATCTTATATTTTCAAATCTAATTATTCAATATTTTGAAACGTTTACCTTGTTCGAATTTATTTTCCACGGCCATTTTCTTAAACTGCACAGTACAGAACTGTCAATTTTGGACGACACAGTCGAAAATTTTTGACTGTGTCGTCCAAAAATGACATTCCATTATTCAGTTAATTTTTATCTCATTGTCAATTAAACGTTTTGGAATCTCCCGTATCTAAAACATGAGAAAATACATTCAGGTAATTCGTGAAAATTCAACATCAATTATATAGAACTACAAATCAATTTTATCATAAATAAAGTTCAAATACGTGATCCTAAATTGAAGAATTGAGTTCTATAAATAAATAGATGGAATAATTAGTGTTAATGATTTACAATTATCCTTACTTTTACTTACAGATATAGATACAGATAGCTGCATATGCATATAAATTCCATTTGATTCTCACCTTCATCTCTCCATTCAAATATTGAACTAATTTCTTCAACAAGATGAAGCACATTATTCCATCAATTACTAAAGTAAAACGAAATATTTATAAGAAACTTTCACAAAGTAAACGAAAATTAAAAATTGTCAAAAAATGAGAAAAAAATTGTGCGCCGGTAACGTCATCTACACAAAATGAGCAGAAACTTAAATTGCTATAAAAATTATAGAAACAGAAATCTATACTACCGACAACTGTTGCCAACTTAAAATTATTCAAGTGAGATCATTTTCGACCTTGTCGCTGGGGTTTTAAAAGGCGGAAAATTTGAAATAGTATTTATATGAACTAATTTTTAGTTCCAATCGAGCGTTGAGCGGTTGCACAAGAGCACACCTTGATATTCACCCATGCTGTCATAGGATCTTTGACAATCACTCATAATATAACCTCAATCTATTGCTGTACCATAATATTTTATAAAATACCATGTGCCATCGAGAAAAACGAGAAATTATGGAAACTCAAGAAATATCTAGTGATTCCGAAGATTCTTTCGATGATAATATGTCCGATTCTGATGATTCGGATGATATTGTCGAAAATCTTGATGGAAGTAGTGAAACTGATGACGATCAAGTAGAACAAGATTTGAGTACGAATGAATTAGCAGAAGAAGAAGAAGAAGATGAACTTATTAAAGCCATTCGTCGTGAATCTGAGAAGAAACGTGATCATCCACCACAAATCATTTGCGATGATACAATCACCGACATATGTTTTCATCCACATGAAAACTATATAGCCGTAGCGAATATTGTTGGTGATGTTACAATTTATAAATATACAAATGAAGAAAATACAGTTGTAAATACATTAGAATTACATACGAAATCATGTCGTGATATTGAATTCAATTATGATGGTACAATTCTATTATCAGCCTCCAAAGATCGTTCAATAATGTTGAGTAATTTCGATAATGGCAAATTGATACGTTTTTATGAGAATGCACATGATGTACCAATCAATTGTTTGAAAGTGATCGATGAAAATTGTTTTGCTACAGGCGATGATGATGGTTGTATAAAATTATGGGATTCCAGACAGAATAATTCAGTTTATCGTACAAAGAAAAATGACGATTATATTAGTGATATAGTAACGAATGAATCGAAAAAATATCTATTATGTTCTAGTGGTGATGGTTCATTGACAACAATCGATTTACATAATCGTAAGGTTCATATGCAATCGGAAGAATATGAAGAGGAATTGACTTGTCTTGGATTATTCCGTACAGAAACGAAATTATTAGCTGGTTCATCAATTGGCAAATTATTCACATATAATTGGAATGAATTCGGATTACATTGCGATGAATTTTCTGTTGTTAATAAAATATCGATAAACGATTTAATACCAATTACGGAAAATATTGTAGTAGTTGGTTGTGAAGATGGTAATTTACGTGCTTGCCATTTGTTTCCAAATAAACATTTAGGTGTTGTTGGACAACATGATTTATCAATTGAAAATATTGATATATCGAATGATGGTAGATTGATAGCATCGAGTAGTCATAATAATGATATTAAATTTTGGAATATTAAATATTTTGAAGATTTCGAGAAAATTAGTAGCAATAAAAAAACAAATAAACGTCGTGATTTTAAAAATAATCTACCATCATCGAAAATTACAAATGCTTCAGACTTTTT
Organism: Zonitis immaculata; assembly: GCA_037414775.1. Classification (NCBI taxonomy): domain Eukaryota; kingdom Metazoa; phylum Arthropoda; class Insecta; order Coleoptera; family Meloidae; genus Zonitis; species Zonitis immaculata. The sequence goes on from JAZBGX010000236.1 coordinate 3,581, forward strand.
TAGTGGTTTATGTTGAAAGTTTAATTTATCTATGGAATAAAATTGTGATAATTGTTTGTTTTTTTCATTTACCGATAATTAACACTTTTTTTTAGGTAATTTTCCACAATAATGTATTTTATTCTTAAATTCGTAAATATAATCCGTATTGATTTCTTAGTTCCGACAGGATGAAGTCATTTTTTTAATTCAATTTAAGATTTTTTTTTTTAATCAAGTTAATAGAATTACGAAACCTTTTTATAAATTATTATAAATATCGACTGTACAATAAATAAATATCATAATTCTTATATAACCAAACCATTGAAGATGGTCTATAATTTCCGTGTTTTCAAGAAACAAAGTCCAAATGGCAAACTTACTATGTATTTGGGTAAACGTGATTTTGTCGATCATGTCTCCGGCGTAGAACCGATCGGTACGTAATCAGTAATCAAATTATTGGAAATTAAATGAATTTAATAATTAATTTCTAGATGGTGTTATTCTTATTGATAGCGATTATAGTGATCGTAAAGTTTTTGGACAGATTGTATGTAGTTTCCGATACGGTCGTGAAGAAGATGAAGTAATGGGTATGAATTTCCAAAAAGATTTATATTTAGCATCAGAACAAATCTATCCAATAACTAACGATAAACAAAACCTAACGAAATTACAAGATCGTTTATTGAAAAAACTAGGACCGAATTGTTATCCATTCAATTTCATTCTACCACCAAATGCACCAGCTTCAGTTACATTACAACCTGGACCGGAGGATGAAGGCCAACCGTGCGGTGTACATTATTATATTAAATTATTTGTTGGTGAAAATGAAACAGATCGTACACATAAACGTAGTACAGTAACAATGGCAATACGGAAAGTACAATATGCACCGACGAAACAAGGCCGCCAACCATGCACCGTTGTCCGGAAAGATTTCATGCTAAGTCCAGGCGATTTAGAATTGGAAGTTACATTAGATAAACAATTATATCATCATGGTGAACAAATTGCCTCGAATATTTGTATACGGAATAATAGTAATAAAGTTGTTAAGAAAATTAAAGTTATGGTACAACAGGGTGTTGATGTTGTTCTTTTCCAAAATGGACAATATCGCACTACAGTTGCCAGTGTTGAAACACAGTAATTACATTTTTATTGCTCAATTTCCGTTAATTTCATATATTTTTAATGATTTAGGGAAGGATGCCCAATTCAACCCGGTTCTAGTCTCCAAAAAATTGTCCATTTAGTGCCTCTATTATCATCGAACAAAGACCGTCGCGGTATTGCTCTAGATGGGCAATTGAAACGACAAGGAACAAATCTAGCCTCAACTACTTTGTATTTGTACAAATTTTTGAATAGAATTTTTTTTCTTAATAATCTCTAATTCTAGATTAGCATCGCCAGATCAACGCGATGCTTTCGGAATTATTGTATCTTACGCTGTAAAAGTGAAATTATATTTGGGTGCTTTAGGTGGTGAATTGGCAGCTGAATTACCATTTATTTTGATGCATCCAAAGCCTGGAAATCGACCGAAATTGATTCAACAAGATAGTCAAGCAGATGTGGAATTATTCCGGCAAGATTCTATCGATCCTGATATTGATGAATAAATTCATTTAATTTCTTCAAGAATTATTGTATATCCTTAAATATTATATATTATTAGCTATTGTAAAGGAGAAAAAAATATACTTATCAAAGATCAAAATTTATTGGATTAACTTCAAATATATCATTGATTCTTTCCAAAATGTTTGTAGCAATTTCAAAACGACTCAAATTTGGATGTATTGAAACACAAAAACGTATCAAATCGAATAAATCTGGATAAATTTGTGGCGGTGAATGTAAAAGCCCACCATTCATCATTGGCCATGGTGCATTCTCCGATAAAATCAACTGAAATATTCATATTTAGAAACTATTATTCGAATAAAAAATGAAAATTACTTGACAAACTGCATAAATATTATGATCACTAATAGGACTAGTGCAAATATCTTCAGGACTAAAAATAAAATCGATTTCACCTTCAAAATATTGACTAACATGATGGATTGGACTATCTGCAAAATAAAACAAAACAAATTACATTGATAATATGTACAAAACAAACGAATAAACTTACTGTTTGTTGATTTGCAAGTAATTATGGCATTTTCTAAATCGATAAAATACAAATTCAAATTATTAGTATCAACAACAATATTATCAGGTGAAATATCGGTTAAATATAAACGAAAATATCGATGGTTATTAGTGAAATTGATAGCAGCTTCTAATATTTGTTTAGCCAAATATAAACGTCGATACCAATTAGATTGTTCAAATTCATTCAAATTATTACCACAATATTGTTCAACAATTAAACGTCCACATGAACCGTACAATTTCGGTACAGGCCAATTATTAGTAGATTCGAAGATTTTTAATAAAATTGGTTCAACATTAATTTGCAACATAGTCCATAATTCGTAATTATTATAAAACTTTTTTGTATAATTCAAAAATAATTTTGCATCATTTAAATTACATAATCTGAAATTATTTGGATTATTCAATAATAATTCGATTAAATCGGAATCTTTGATTGATTCCAACGATTCGATCATTCGATCAAATTTGATTAAGTCGTCTTCATGGGCTAATTTCTTTAAAACTACACGGTTATGTAGAAATTTCCCCATATAAACATTTTTAACACTCAATAAGTTATAAAAGAAATCTAAAGTATTATCATAAATCAAGACGATATTATTGTTTTTAAAATCACCACATAAATTCGTTCCATAACAAAATGGACATTTATCTAGAGTACATAAATCGATAATTGAACGTTTTCCGTGAAATATCACAATTGTAATACAAAAAACAAATAACAAATGATTCAAACAATTCATTGTCTCTTATTGAAGCCTTGTTGTAGCGCTTTCTGTCGATAACAATACAACTCTTTCACCCATTTCTCTATACGCACCTCCTCATTCAAAAACAACTGGAAAAGAAACAAACAGATAATTATCTAGAGACAATATTATAAAAAATTGCAAGAATTACGTTATGATGGAAAATACTATCAGGCTCAACTGGTTCAACTTCCGGTATTTTAATTGTTTGTTTATTCAAATCGATCACAATATTATCGGGAACTTTTTTCGTTCTATTTGTACTACTTGTGAATTGTTTTGGTGTAAAATTGTCGTCGTTAATTTCATTTAAAATTTTTGTATCAATTTTGATAGTTGCTGGTGATTGTTCTTGTTTTTCTATCGAACTACTAATTGTAGTTTTTTTATTTTTAATCGTTTCATTCGATTGTATTTTCTTTTTTGATTTTAAACTACTAGAACTTGTTGAATTTGATGATAATGTTGTTGATGTTGATGATGTACTGGAATGTCGTTTTGGTTTATTAACAAATTCTCTAATATACGATTTGGAACGTGATCGTCTCGAATGGTGACGTGTTTTTGAATGATAATCTCTTGAATTTGATCGTTTCGATTTCGAATGGGAATGATATCGAGAAGATTTTGATTTACTTTGACTACGTGACTGTCTACAATTTTCATTTCAATCAATAATTATTATTTTAATTAATTCAAATAATGATTACCGTGATTTTGTGTATTTATCACGACTAAGAGTTCGGTACCGGTCGTGTCTATGTTTTCTATGACGACTAGACGAATTACTTGAGCTAGACGATGGCGATCTGCAATAATTTAAATAAAAATCTATAAATTTTTACTCAATTATCAACAATTATTGTTGAATTTGAATAACAAAGGCGTTCTATTTACCTTCGTCGACTTCTACTTTTGTACGAATTTTTGCTGGCGCGTTTTTCGTTATCAGAATCACTCGAATACTTACCCATTTAATAAAAACAATCTGCAAACGAAAAAAACACAATTCTAATCTTATAATATTGGATTGTTTGATTACTAATTTACCTTGAAGCAGTCTTGAATTTATTTATTCTCAACAAAATTTAAATAAATCATTCAATTATAAATTTAATCGACATGTTTCCAATCAATACCAATTGTTTCTGTCAAAAATTATTTTGACAGTATTGCAACCATTTGCAAGTGTACAGTACAATTTCTGTTATACGATTGGTTATTATATTTAACCTTCAATTAATATTAACCAATCACATAGTTGTTGGTAGTAGGCGATGCAATAAACATAAATTGTTTTCAGTAGCTGTGGTTACGATCACATTAGATTTTTTTGACCTTGTGGTGCTACAACTAGGTATCCTAATATCTATATAGCTTAAAAGCTCTGCCCGATTACGTCACAACAACAAGACTTGCCTGTAGTGGTGTTATATTGATCAATTGCGTTCTAAAATAATAACAATAATATTATTTTCCGAAATATATATACATAAATAATAGTATTGGAATACAAAAATAATTGTCAATCATAATGACAATTATAACGAAACCAATAACTGGCGAGAAAAAGGGTGATAAACTTATCGTACCATTGGTGAAAGATGAACAAAATGCTACAGCGGTGAGTGCCCTATATAATTAGTCTTTGTTTATTTATTTCACGTATTCGACCTTGTTATTAATTAGAAATATACAATAATTATTATTGTTTGTAAATATACCCGTTGTTATTTAATCACCTTACCCCCATAAAGCTCCCATAGACGTTACAAAAGTTCTCCTTATTCAATATCTTATCAATTGTATGTAGGTAAATTTAATAATAAAGATTATCGCAGATTAACCCACTTCTATCGTTAATATTAGGGTCTTTTTTTGGGGGGATGATAATAAACTAGAATTGTACAGTTTGCAGTAAAATTATTCAAATAATTAAATTTATTTATCAATAAAAAAAATACCACAATGATTAATTACTGTAATCTTTATGGTTTTTGGTATTTTAAAATGTATTCATATAGATTTATTATCTAGACTATGTTCATTCCATAAACAACTCATGTTATCATTTATTGGAATTTCTGATATATATATTTTTTTCTAAAATGACTAATTAATTGTTTGGTTTTTTTTTTGTCGGTGTTTTAGCCTCCACTCCAAGATGTGGAAGGACAAAATCGGGAATTTGTAATATTGAAAGCCCGTGCCCGTCGTCTATCATCAACAACATTTCTATGTTTATTATTAGCATCATTTATGGTAGTTGGTATTGGTATATTTGGTGGTAGATATTTATATCGTCAATATATTGGTGCACAAATGAATCGTATACAAGCTTATACACAACAAAAAAATGATTACGATAATGCTAATAATATACGTCGTTTCCATACACAAATACCATTATTAACTGATGATGATTTCCAACAAGCTAAATTCATTGGTAATCCATTAAGTGATACAAATATATTTCGTATGTTTACTGGAAATGATAATGATGATGATGATGATGATGGTAATAGAGAAACTAAAGATAATTTCGATGATATAATACAAAATTATTTCCATGAAGATTTTGAAATTGATGTAGAAAATGGTAATTATGAAAAAATCGAAGTACCCGATTTCCGTGATGGTCGTAGCGGTCGATTTATACATGATTTCAATACAAATATAACTGGTATCATTGATATAACTGGTAAACGTTGTTTTGTTATGCCATTAAATCGTGGTAATGTATTACCGCCTAGATCATTATTCGATTTAATTAGTAAAATGTGGCAAGGTTATTATAAAGTTGATACGAGAATTGTTAGAGAAACAATGCGTGTTATAACACCGGCTATAAAAGATTTAAAAGGTATTGGTAATTATATAACTAAAGAATGTAAAGGACGTCCTATATATAAATTGGAAAAATTCGTCGGTGGTGGTAAGACATTTTTTTGGTTAAAGGGTCTAGCGAAATTAATAGGCGAAGTGGCCTCCAAAAAGGAACCTATACTGAAACTTTTGTTAAGCTCAACATAAGAGACGATTTTTCGAATTTGATGGTATATTATTCAACTTTACCTTGACATATAGGGAGGAAATCGTTTACATGAGCGCCTTTTTTCAATTTTTCATATCTCTAGAGCTAATAATGATAGAGAAATGAGACCAACGGGGCAAGTGTCAATTTGTACCTTTTACGACAGAGAAAATTTTATGCGTATGCAACCAGTATGTCATCATTCGCTATTTTAGTCGTCTAACTGGTTGCATATGCATAGATTTTTCTTTGTAGCGAGGGATAAATAGAAACTTAATTTTTTTACACTATGTTACACTAATTTTTTTGCTACCAATTTTTTGAATGTTATAGTATTGGGCAAGTACTATAATATATAATTAATTTGTGTTTGTATCTTTACTAGAACTATAATAAAAAAAATAATATACAATTTATATCAATTTTTAGGGTAGATTGAATCGATAAAAATTCATAAAAAAAATACGTAATATAATTTGGAGTCTTAGTTATAATCTTCCGTCGGTATCATTTCTCTATTATTATTAGTTTGAAAGATATAAACAATTGGGAAAAGTTCCTCAGAGTCCCTATATCTCAAGGTCATGTTGAAAAAATGTCATTTTATGTTGAAATGATAGCTTTGCATAAGTTTCCTATTTTGGGGCCACTTCTCCATACTAATTCAGCTAGATCCTTTAATTTTTGAATAAATTTTAATAGTTTATTATGTTTCAGTGGTTAAACGTTCAGTTGATCAAGAACAAAAAGTTGCGAAATTTGCTCAATTCTCCGGTAATAAAATCACCGAATTTAGCATTGTTAATTTCGATGAACTTGATGAATTTGAAGGGAAAAATCAGTAAAAACCATAATTATATACTAAAGGGATGGGTATATTGTGTAAGTATATACATATATATACGGTATAACAATAATAATAATATTAAAAACAGTCCTATCTAGTTGCAAATATTCATCATATATTTTTTTGCTTTAATTATTCGATAAATTGATTGGTTGATATTCAAACAAAACAAAAAAAAAACAAACATGTACTTTATTATAATTGTCATAATAAGGAATTTGTAGTTTAAAGAGAAACAACCAGAAAAATGTATGTGAAAATTTTCCAATAATAACGTTATATTTGTGCATGTATAATTGTTGTACATTTTTATAATTATTATGAAGAACGATTATTTAGATCTGTGGCAGTTGGATTTTTGAATTTATATCCTAAAATTATCAAAAAAATATATATATACACTTAGAGTTTTAGGAATATTACAATAAAAGTCCATGGTATTGATTTTATTTTTACCAAATAATTAATCCATCAACATATCTAGAAATAAATGAATTTTTTGAAAGTTTGATAACAATTTTGTTCTTAAAATTTATTTGACGAATAAACTATATATTAATTCTTTATATATTATAATTTAATTATTACCTGAAATTTGTTTAAAAAAATAGATTCTAATACTAGATAATAATTAATAATGACAATAGCTTAACAAGAACAAAAATCTACAATCGCACATAGTGTAATTATTTATTTATTTATTATCAATGATTTATTATTATCGTCTTCATCGCTAACATACATTCGAGTCAAATCGGATGCAACAGATGCTGTTTCACAAATACTACAACGTTCATTATCTTCATTATTAGTATTGTTATTGATTGGTGAAAATTCCATTTGATTATTCTGCATTACAGTTGTTTTAGATAATTGAACTAAACTCAATTCAGATGGTATTAAATTGTTGGTTATCGACGATTGTAGTAAATCGTAATTTGGAATATCGATTGATAATTGATTTGTACTAGAAATAAAAAGAACAATTTAGAAAAAAAAAAACAACATTACGGATTTGAATAGAACAATCAATTTACCTAGAAATTTCCAATTCAACATCTAACATTGGTAAAATTGTTGTTTTTGTATACAATTGTGGACTAGAAAATAAAATTTATAAATATTGCCTTTAGAAGAATAAAAAAAAAATTAAATAAAATTACATAGTTGTTGATCGTAATATTGTTGGTGTATGTTTAGTGTCGTTCACTGAAAATTTACACGATTCAAATGAATTCGTTATTTCTGTAATTTCTTTTTTTAAAGATTCCATTTTATAGAAATCTTTAAAAATACTAATATCAAACTTTAAATTTTCTACAAGAAAATCATAATTAATTCTATAATTTATATAAAGAAACAAAAACAACCTCCATCGATTGGTCCTAATTGTTGAGCAATATTAAATAAATGTTCGATACTCCAAAAATTCGGTATTGCAATAAAAATTTTACCACTATCAATCGGTAGATACAATCCAAGTTTATGTAATAATAAAATAAATGGTTGATGTTTTAGAATATTGGCTTGTTCATCCGTCCATGGTACCAATGGTATTGGTAAATTCAATACTAAAACAAATTATTCGATAATTAACGACATTATTGATGAATAACAAAAATTTATAAATACAAGTATAATAATAGATTATCGGTTGTCGTAGTACTGTATTCTTGTTGAATTCTTCAATATTTGTTAAAACCAATTTAATATAACATGTATTTATTAAAATCTCCTGTATCCATCGAATCAATTCACCTTTATTACCTTTATATAAAAATTCTTTTAATACTTTAATATCACTATCAATTAATTTATCATTATTATCAACTAGTATTTGTTGTTGTTTTGGTTGATTTCCTTCATCATCATCATCATCATTATCACTATTAATACAATTAGGTTGTTGATGTATTTTTATAAAATCATTATATTGTACTTCATTTATAATATTTTGTTCTAATAATTGTTGTATTATCGATAATTGTGTTTTTGGTTTTATACCATCATGTTCATATTTTTCATAGATATTCGCTATTGTATCTTGGGCATCTCTATTTTGATTATAATAATTCAATAGATTATCTCTATCTTCTTTTGTCCATCTATTTTCCAATAATAGAAAGAAAGAATTGAGAAAAACATTGATTATAAACTTTAATTACTTACTCAATTAATTCTATAGAATTATCGGATATTATTGTATCAGTGCCCGGATTTGAATGTGGCGTATTTATAAATTTATGTATAATAAATTCAATTAAATCGAACCAATCCTGTTTAAACATAAAAATCAAATTTATACAATGTTACATCAAATTACTTAATCGCCATCCGCAAAGATCCCTTCCAATCGAAAATTCAAGTGTAAATGAACAAGAAAATTAATGAAAAGCTACCATAAACCAACATAGAGATTAAACGAATCCAGACAGATGGCGGACGAGTACAACGTTAAAAAAGAACTAGCAACTGAAGATCAAGTGAGGCTGAATAAAAGACACAAATTGGAACAACAAAAGCCATCGGCAATGATAAATACTGGAACGAATTCCGACTAGAAACTAGCAGGGGAAAATCTTATTCAATCGTGAACGAAGTGACAATATCTGAGAAATATGCTAAACACAACAATGTGAGTTAGTGAGTCGATTGTAGATTGATTGAAGTAATTTGAATAAAGATGGCGATTGGTAGAAATAAAATAAATATTTACATCGCAAATTTCAAAATCGGTCTCCCATATTTGTGTGAATGTCTTCAATATAATCGGTTGGAATAATGTATCTAAATGATTCAAATCACCACCAATATGATGCATCATTGTAAATATACAATTATTAACATATTCACCATTATCTTTGAAATTCTCCAATAATAAACCGTATTGATACATAATTTTATTCGATGCAAATCTGGAAAATATAAATTCAAACGCATTATTCATGTTTATGACAACTCTGCATTCATTATTTCTGTTTTGTTTTGTTTATTAATTAATTAAATCAAAACAAAAAAATATAAATCTATCGCATTCATTCGAAATACTATATTCATTATTATTATTATTATTATTTATTATGAGAATGTTAGTTTAGGCTAGTTGACCGATATTAGTAATTAATGTGTCTCTCTCTTTTTTTTTTCTTTTAAACTAAATTGTACTTACACAAGTGGTCGACCCTACTGATATTATAAAAAAGAAGCTGTAAAATAAGCTGGAAGCCTTTTTTGTTAAATTGGAAATTGAATGTTCCAGGAAATCGAACAAAAATTCCAACTCAATTTTGGTTAATTTTTTTTTTCTTTTCTGTTATTATTTTCAATAGAATTATCGTAGAAATAATAAAAATCTTACTGTTTTAGATGTTCCATAATATTGATAGAACGTTGTGTTTGTTGTTTTATTGCAATGTTCGATGTTACACTATCCAAAAACAATAAATAATTATGATTTGTTATAATTAAATCTTGTAAATATTGTTTAGTTTGTATATTCGGATTATATTGTTTCAATAATAATAGAAATATCGATCGTAATTCATCAATTTCAATAATTTCATATTGTAATTTTGTTAATATTGTACGATCATCATCACTTAAATGTAACATTTTTTGATATGATTCAATAGCTTTTAGAAATTCATGGATAGCAGTCACCACCTTATGGACAAGACAGAAAAAAAATTATATAAATAAATTGGATAAATTCGAATGTTACACAAACCAAATGTAAACGCCTCAAACATGGTTGAATATCAATAATATCGTTATTTCTAGACGAAATTTCCACTTCATCATAAATCCATACAACTTGGAATATTAGAAATGTTAGAATATCAATTGATAGAACATGATTGACATGTTCCAAATCCAATTCCAATTGTATTGCAAATTTTAAAAAATATGTAATCAACCAGAAAAAATGCGACGTATCAATTGCAATACAATTCATATTTGTTAGAAATTGTTCAAGTAAATCATTCACCAATATATTATAACCTTTCAATAGAAAATCAACCGTAAATTCCTTCAATATATTCGATATATCATCATCGGTTGGTGAATGATGCATCAAACCTTTCAAATTAATTCTAAAATAATTCAATTTTTCTTTAATTGTAATTAATAAAAATAAAAATAATAATAATACGTATTAGCTTTGCTACGTTTCACCAATTTCTTCCGACGTAATTCTTTTTTCTCTAAAACAACCGTTGTTGTTCGTATTTTACCAGATCGTATCTTTTGGTAGTTATGCAATTTTTGATGGATCGGTTTCTGTTGTGGCTGATCATCTTCATTACTCGATGTCGATATTGATTCTTGATTTTCAAGTTGTGTCACATAACCGTAATCCTCACTCAATCCCGACTGACTATTACGTTTTATATTATTAACATTATTATTAATAGATGTTGGTTTCTACAATTACCAAAAACAATAAATTATTGATAAATAAATTAAATATGGTTATTACTGAATCAATTGTTATCGATGTAGTACAACTAATAGAACTATTTGTTTCTGTTTCTATTGATTTTGTACGAATCGAATTTTTATTATTATTATTATTATTATTACGATTTTGATTTGTTATAATTGTTTTTTGTTGTATATTTAGATTTTTATTATTTGAAGAACAACGGTTTGTTGTAAAACGATCATTATCGCTCGATTCTGATGTTGTTTGATCGGATGTTATTATTGGTGATGATGATGAATCATCACCACTACCTTGTTCAGGTGGTGATGTATTACTTTCATTATCATCTGAACTATCACTTAATGTACATTCCAACCATAAATTCAACAATTTCTCTAATTTACCAATATGTTGATCTTTATATAATAACGCTATCAATTGAACAATTGTCACATTCCAATACATCTAAAAAACAAATTATCTCTTAATTACCAAAAAATTGTAATAAATAAACCAACCTTTTGTGGGCATGAAATTAAATAAATTATAATTTTATCAATACTTTGTGTAAATAAATTCCAAATAATTTGGTTTTGTATTGTTGAACAACACGTATTACCGGAATTATTTGTATTTTTAACTGTTGTTTGTACATTTTCCGGTATATGTAGAATATTCCTTATCAATAATAAACAATTATTAATACTATCACAATAATTTAAATCTCTATCTAATTTATTTGTTTCAATCATAAATTTTGTATGATCTAGAATTTTCTTCATATAACGATTATCAATGAAACATCCTTTATATTTAATTAATAAATGATTCAATTCATTTATTGTATTATATTGTCCATAATCAGTTTTCAATATTATATCGACTGATAATAAATATTCAATTGGTATTGTTAGATTAACTAGAATTTTTATAATTACATCGATTATTTTCGTTGATAATCGATTATCATCTTTTAAATTCAATAATAATGGTAGTAGATCTTTGCGAATATTCTGACCAAAATTGATAGCACGTCGATATGGACGTAACGTTGGATCTTCAGTTTCTAATATCACCAAAATTTCTTCCAATTTAACTACAACAACAATTTTTCAATAATCTCAAACAATCGATAATAATAAATAATAGAAAATACCAAGATAATCTTCATTAATAACGTAATTGTCGTCGAATTGTTCATTGAGTGTGTCGAAAATATTCCAAATTTGTGCCATATTT
>JAZBGX010000236.1:16166-38965 GCA_037414775.1 Zonitis immaculata
AATTGTATAACGTTAACACTACAACTGAAAATTATTATGCTTCAATTGTTTTTATCATATATTTAGTGAATTAACTGTTGTTCTGCACGTGTTTGTTTAGTCACATTTATCTAAATAGAAACTCTTATAATAATAATTGATTTTATTGAAAATAATCAGCCTTGATCTTTGCAATTCACTTTCACGTTTTACAGTTATTAGAAAATCATTTTTCTTCAATAAAAACAGTTAACTAACGGTATATGATAATTGATAATTGATAATAATAATAATCACACCCTTTTACATTACATTCCGATTGTTAAAAAGTTTAAATAATTTGTTTTGTTTATAAATACAGAACGATTTCTATTATTGAATTTTTACAATAAATTATAAAAATCCATCAATTCATCATCTATCATTACCAGATTTATATATTTGAATATATATTTTGATCACGGGTCATGCCACGGGACTGATAACAATGCTATTTTATTTCCTAATTTAATAATTTGAAATATTTACAATTTCAATCGAATTTATTTCTATTAATTCGAAAGATTTTACAGTCGAATAACAGATCAATCATCCCACCTACACAACAAATAATAAGATTGTTATAAATAATTTGTAAAAGTGTACAACCTTGATTATTGCAATTATTTTTTTTTTGTCATTATAATATAATTGCTACTGTTATTGTTTTAATAATATTAATAGAGGAATTGGGTCGTGAAAAACCGATATTTCTAATAATAACAATTATCCTATTATTGTGTAATGAATAATAAAATAACAACATACCTGATTTGTTATAAATACTAAATACCACTATTATCACTAGAAAAACACCAATTTTATTTTATAAAATTTGTACCATTCGAAGGGAAATATTGAAAACACCCGTAAATATAAAATTAGTAATTTGTTATATTCATTCGATACTGATGATACACGTGAATTGACAACGTGACCAAAACAATTTCCTAGTACGTCTCAAACAACGATATTGTACATCTTGTTGCTGAAATATTGATATTTGTAAGAGTGAAATAGTAATAATTTGTTTCGAAACAGGATTATTCTCTAGGAAAAATTACATTTGGATTCTGGAAAAAAATTAATAAATAATAAATCTTAAAATATTTCATTAAATTCATCAATAACATTCAATTTGTTGTCGGTTTTGTTTCTTAAATATATAATTTATGTTCTATTTCTAAATTTATTTAAATCTAAATCTACAGAGTCGTAACCATGGCAAATATCATAGTCATATCTCCATTGAAATAGAATAACTCGGTATTATTATAATGGTGAATTTTTTCTCTCCAACAAATCCATCCAATCGAAAATATTTATAACTATATACAAACAAACAAACAAAAAAACCCTAACCGAACGCTATTGAATAATAATACAATCTAATAAATAACGTGTGTCCAACAATACTTTGAACTGGAAGATTCCTTTATCTATCTTCATATAAACACAACACTTTTAATATTACTCACATTTATGTTTAACAGTTGCTATAATCATATTGGTCTGGTGTATGAGGTAGAGGGCACTGACAAATACAGCATTGGCACTAAATTATAGTTTGAAATATTTTAAATTTCTTATAGCAAAATTAAAATCGAATACTTACTGGCCTTCTTTAAAATATTCCTTTAATGTATTACTGAATCGTTTCGAATATTTAACAAATTCCCGTTTTCTTTGTTCCAATGATTGTTTGCCAGTTGTTCCTGGTATAAATGCATTAACTTCATTAACAGCATCTAATAATTTCTTAATGGCACTTGCGATTTCCCTTTAAAAACAAAACAAAATTGAATTATTTTCAATTTAATATTATTTAATATACTTTATTGTTTCTAGGAATGTTTTCCTATCTGTAATTTCATCAGGAATACGACTTAAAATACGTTTTAAAGCTATTGATTTACGATTCAATTCTTGAAAAGCATCTTCGGAACGATTCAAACGATATTCGACGACTAAAACAAAACAATTTTCATCATCGAATCGAATTATAATTAAAAATGATAATAATACTGTCTGTATCGGAAGTGGCTCCTTGTAAACGTAAGATACTCTCGTTTAAATTTACATTTAAATCACCTTTTCTCATTAGACCAACAACAAAATCATATGTTAAGCCAGGATGCGAGGCTTCAGCTTTTGTTAAGGCAGAACGTAAAGTTTGCGAGGCTGAAACATCCTGTTTTTCTAACTAGAAAAAAAAAACAAAAACAGTCGAATATTTTTCCAAATAAATAAATAAATTATTATACCTGTGATAAAATAGGGCGTATTAAAACAGGAAGTATTAATGATGTTACCGGAGTTTCATCGCCCATTGTCATATTTAGACGATTAATAATAATTGTTGATAATAATTGATAATATGAATGTTCCAATTGATTTAATTGATAATAATTAGGGAAAATATGAGAAATTACGATTTTCTGTAATTAGGATCATTAAATTGACAGATTTTTTTGTTGTCATTTGTCATTTATAGTACCAACTATTTCGGGAAAATTCCCCAAATGCAATAATAAAAATTTCGATATAATGTTGAATAAAATCGAAATTCACAAAACTTTATCATCTAGGTACTTCTAAAATAATTACTTTATTATAATAAACAAATATTGAATCATTATCTAATTATAATCCAATAAACTTCTTCATGCGCAAGCGTGACGCTCATAGGAATGAGCGGGAATATGAAAGTTTCGGACAGTCTTGTCGCAGTACATACTTATCTCTATAGCTTGTTTTGATCGTTTGAATTTGTATTCCGAGCAATTTTCCCAATAATTTTTGATCTTATTAGTAGCTTTGTACTTTATCAGCTTTCGCTGTTTGATGACCTTTTACCTTTCTCTGCCGGATCTTAGTTTCTGTCTCCACGGTGTCAGTATCGTGTGAGCTTATATGATGTTATTTTGCTTGTTCTTGGAATGACCTAAGGTGCATTTGATACAGTGGTTTCTGCATCTCCAAGCCGTAAAAATTTCAAGCAGTTTTATCCACCTTTTGGAAGGATTCCTCCTTTTAAGGATAAAGAAGTGCCTCACTCTTGCCAGCTTCTCTACCTCAAGCTCGTCAGGGTGCACCAATTCCTTAATATTTTGATCAATCCATAATACCATACGTGACAAAATTTCATGTAGATAGGCTCGGGAATTGGGGATCTACAAGAACAATATAAATTAGGTTATGTTCATGATGGTTGTTGCTCAATATGTACCTTTACTGCTGGCACGGGATTTTTTTTGTTCTTGTTGAGCACTCTCAGCTTCAAAATGATGCAGGGGATAACTCAAATTGCAGTAGCTTCAAATAATTATATTGAGAAATATCCAATATTCTTTTTGACATACATGTTTTTTGTTGTTTTTTCTTCAATTATTTTATAATTATATACATAATACACAATTTTTTTTTAATATTAATTTTGTTAGATTTATCTGCATAAAAGCTGAAGCTATATCTATAAATTTACTATATAGTCATATCATCTTCTTTTCTTCGTATTTCTTGTTCGAAAATAAAAAATGGCTTTTTTAAATCTTACTACTAGTGATGCCCAAAAAGAATTAAATATTTCTAAATACATTCATATCATTATATAGTTATTATGTAAACATAAGGTACAATATAATACGGCACTAATTAAACAAAATAATGAAAAATCAAACAGTCCACACATTATTTCAAGTTCAAAAATAAAAACAATCTTATTAAATATTGTTGTTATAATTGCATTATTAATATTATAAAAGCTTTCTCAACGCAATTCTTGTGATATGATTCTTAATTGTTTGTCATTTTTTTTTCTTTTAATTATAAAAAAGTAGAAAATTCTCACAATCTTCAAAAATCCAACAACACTCCACTTTCATCAAAAAATAAAAAAAAAACTCTATCGGAAATAGCGAATTCGGAGGGATACCAAATCTTTCTGACCATGACATTATTATTATTAAGAAAAAATAGAATCTTTACCTCAACGATTCTCTTTCAAATCTCAATCGAAACCATCTTAATAATAATTACGGAAGAAATGCAATTCTTGCTATGATTATTATTATTATTACATGATTCTTATGAAATAAATATTGTTTTGTTCTCACAAAATTACATCACATCTTACATCTAAATTTAATTATTTAAATCTATTTTCATTAAAGAGTATTGACGATATAAAAGCAGCATCAATATTTCCATTTTGTTTTTGTTTTTTATAACAAATGCTTCAATATTTAATTGGAAACTACACTAAAAACTAGTTGTGCATCATGTAAGATTATTTAAAAAAAAAATATATATATAAAGGATTAATCATTAAGTATAAAAAAAGAGAATTTGCTAAAAAAAAACAAAATTATAATAACAAATAATGACCAGAATGATGATGATGCGATGATTTAGCGTCATTACGACCTTTCTCATATTATATCAGATAAAAAATATAATATAGTTATGATAAAAATAAAATTTTGCAATTAGAAATGATAACTAATTAAATTGTTGTTTTTTTGTTTTGTTTTTGTTTAATCAATTGGTCGGTTTTGGTAATGGACGTACGAGGTATAATTTTTCACCTTGTTTGTTTGTATAAATCGGTGCCCTTTGATAATGATCAACTAATTGATCTAATGTATGGAATTTTCGTTGTCCTATACAATATAATGCACCTTCTACATGTACACGAAAATGTTTATTACGTCCTGGTGCCTTTAATGATACCGAATAATCACCAAGCTACAACAAATCAATATGTATAGATGTATAAAATAATAATTATTTTTTTTTAATTACATTAGTTTCACTATCTCTAATTAAAAAGTCACCATCATGGCCTCTTTGATTTAATAAATTATCACACATCGATCTAGTAATATTACCATAATACCAGGGTTTATCAATTAAATGCGGTTTATCAGGCATCATAACTTGTGATCGATCCATACCACCACCACCACCAACACTATTATTACTATTATCATGTTTATTACGATCTTGATAGGGTTGTGTTAAATATTCCGATAATTCTTGTAGATAGTTTCTCGGTACTAGACCGATTTGTCCTTGGGCATTGCGTGCTTTATACCATTCCGGATCACTGGGTGGACGATCTAAAATTTCTAAACGATCACCTTTTTCAAATGATAATTCTTGATCATTAGTTGATGAAAATGAATAGAGAGCAACAACAATATCTAATACATTCTCAGCCATTGCATATGTATGTAATGTATCATCGGCATCACCTTCTTCATGGGTGTAATTGGATGGAAACCAGCCGACCATATTACCACTTTGACCACGCCACCAACCTTAAAATAAATAAAAACCTTCTAAATCTATTTAATACTGAAATATTCATTATTACCATCATTGCTTTTTTCTAATATCAAAATTCTAGAGCCTTTCACTAAAGATAATTCATCAGGTTGTTGAGCTTGATAATTATATTTAACAACTGCTGTACCAATTGCTTCAGATGGATCAGCAGTTTGTCGAGGGGACTCTACAGTTCTTGATGGGGAATTATTCGATGGTAAAGTTTTCGAACCAGAACCTTTCTTTACCTACAATCAAATATTTGTGTTTATTTATTTTTTTAACAAATTACAATTAAAAATTAACAACCTTCTTCTTGATGCTATCAAAAAGAGATGGTTTCTCTTTTTTAACATAATTACTCGGTACATAACCAGCTTGATTTCGTGAATTTTGTACTTTCCACCAATGTTTCGAATCATCCAATAGTAAATAACGTTCGTTTTTTCTTAAATCCAACTCTTGTCGGCCTTGGGCAGCATAATCGTATTTAGCTACCACATGGCATATATCGTCTTGGCCAGTTTTGCCTAATTTCCAATTAAAAAGCATATAAGAAAATTATTATAATTATATCGATTAATTGTATATTTGAATTATATAATTGAATCGTACCATGTCGAATATTTGGTACAGCCATTTGTGGAGATGATGGTTTATAACTATTCTGATTTTGCCAAGAAGGCTCTGGCATACCACCACGTATAGATCTCGTCTCCAACATGACCAACAAGCACAACTATCTAGTGCTAGTTGAAACATTCATGCTTCTAAAACTACAAAAATAAATGCAAATCAATTCGAAATAAAATCATGCCCTCAATAAATACATTAATTTTAAAAATAAACAATAAAGAGAAAATAACACTACAAATCTAAATAAATAGAAAAAAACAAAATAGACTTGTATAGAATATTTATAAATGGATATCAAAACAATTGATAACAATGACAACAATTCAATAAAATTCACCCCCTTTTATTATAATGCCAATGATAACACCAGCTTGTCGAGATAGATGAGGGGGTGGGACCAAAACAACTCCGAGAAAAAAATAATAATAATACCCTTTTAGTTTTCTCAAATAAAACTAAAATAACTTACCAATTTTCAAACTAGACATATTATAAAATTAACCATCAGTGATTACAACTAATTTACATTTAATTCTGTTATCACTGAAAAAAAAAAATGAAGACAATTCCCACCCTTTCAATAACACTATTTTCCCGGAGACATTAAAAAATCTGAGGGAGAGATTTTAGTTACATTAATCGTTTGCTAGTTGGCGCCACTTGTCTAGCGCTCGATTTAAATTTATTTAGTATTTTAAGAAAATAATAATTTAAAAACGATTATTTATCGCAATTAACTTAACCCTGATGTAAATAAACAATTACAGATAATATAAATATATTAGCATTAGGATGGTAATGATTTTGATAACGAATTTTGAGGTTCGGATTGTATACCAATATACCAATAGAGTAGTCCATAAGAAAATGGGAAAATGACTAAGAATCACACAACAGTGGTGTTTTTTTTTCTTATTCTTAAAATTCAATTCAAAGAGTAATTTCTCCAGTAAAATAAAGAAAATTTATTGTATTTGTTTGAAAGAAAAAAAATTTAGATTGGTAACAGTAGAGAATTTGACATAAAAAACCACTAGATAATTTAAAAATGTAAATTGTAAATCGGCTCCTGTACAATTATTAATTGAGTAAAAACTAATGTGAATGTATGAAAATATAAGCATTGCAATCACATTGAAAAATTGGTATTTCTAACAACTAAATTCAATTTATTCGATTATAATTTATGTATTTCACTTGACACAATTCTTCGGGAATTTTGTTTTTCAACTATTGGCAATAGTGCTTCACGAATTCGCGATAAATTCTCGCGTTATAACAATTGTTTGTTCTTGATTGTTCCTATTTATTTTATTTTTTTAAACATAAAAAAACCGACATTTTAATTATTTATTAAAAATTCCAGTGAATTCCATTTAATTCAATAATTATTAGGTTTATTTGGACGTTTATCAATAATAACCCGGCTTGCCCTCGTGTTTTTAATCACCACCATTCGCATTGTCAAAATTGAATTGAAAATGGCGGATCCACTATACAAGAATCGTATCCAAAATTTTAAGAATAAAGGCAAAGATCAAGATGTAAGTTGCGAAATTTTCCAACAAAAAATTTCCTAGATTTCCCATTGGAATTATTCAATTTTCTATCAATTGATTTAATTGTTTTTAATTATGTGAATATTGTAAAGGTCATGGTTGTATTAACACATGTCTAGAATTACAATTAAAAATAGCAAAATATGTTGTTACTTAATAATAATAAAACGAATAATGTGATTTGTAGGAGATGCGAAGACGTCGTAATGAAGTCACAGTGGAATTACGTAAAAACAAACGTGAAGAAACATTACAAAAACGTCGTAATGTACCAATGATAGATTCAACTGATGAAGATGATGTTGAAAAATCAATTTTAAATACAAATTTGGAAGAATTAGTTGCCCAAGCGGCTTGTGTTGATAATCCATCATTACAATTAGCTGCAATACAATCGGCTAGAAAATTATTATCATCGGATCGTAATCCACCAATAGATGCATTAATATCAAGTGGTATATTACCGATATTAGTACAATGTTTAGAACGTTATGATGCACCATCATTACAATTCGAAGCTGCTTGGGCATTAACAAATATAGCTAGTGGTACATCAGCACAAACAAATCGTGTTGTACAAGCTGGTGCTGTACCATTATTTTTGAAATTATTACATTCACCACAACAGAATGTTTGTGAACAAGCTGTATGGGCATTGGGAAATATAATAGGTGATGGACCACAATTGAGAGATTATGTTATCGAATTAGGTGTTGTTAATCCATTATTATCATTTATCAAACCTGATATACCAATAACATTTTTACGGAATGTTACATGGGTCATTGTCAATTTATGTAGAAATAAAGATCCAGCACCGCCAATGCAAACAATTAGAGAATTATTACCAGCGTTAAATGCCCTCATACATCATACAGACATAAATGTATTATCTTATAATTTTATTATTTATATTTTTATATAATGTATAATTTTTTTCTATAATAGATACTTGTCGATACAGTTTGGGCGTTGAGTTATCTTACAGATGGTGGTAACGAACAAATTCAAATGGTTATAGATAGTGGTGTAGTACCTAAATTAATTCCATTGCTTAGTCATAAAGAAGTCAAAGTTCAAACGGCTGCATTAAGAGCTGTCGGAAATATTGTGACTGGTACAGATGAACAAACTCAAGTAATTTTTCTAATTATAAAAAAAAATATGTGTTTTTCAATAATTGTTTTTTTAGGTTGTTCTAAATTGTGACGCTTTGTCTCATTTCCCTGCATTATTAACACATCCGAAAGAGAAAATTTGTAAAGAAGCTGTATGGTTTCTATCGAATATAACAGCTGGTAATCAAATGCAAGTACAAGCTGTAATAAATGCTGGTTTATTACCAAAAATCATACAAAATTTACGTAAAGGTGATTTTCAAACACAAAAAGAAGCTGCATGGGCTATAAGTAATTTAACAATTGGTGGTAATAAAGAACAAGTAGCAACATTGATACGTGAAGGTGTTATACCGCCATTTTGTGATTTATTAATATGTAAAGATCCACAAGTTGTACAAGTGGTATTAGATGGTATCAATAATATGTTGAAAATGGCCGGATCGGAAGTTGAACAATTATGTACAATGATTGAAGAATGTAATGGTTTAGATAAAATTGAACATTTACAAAATCATGACAATATAGAAATTTATAAATTGGCATACGATATTATCGAACAATATTTCAGTGGTGATGTAAGTTAATTTATAATTCGATTTGAATTTTATATTTGAAAATAATTTATGTGTCGTTTTAGACGGAGGATGATCCGAATCTTGTACCAGCAGCTGGTGATACAGGTTTCCATTTTGATCCAAATACGAATGTGCCGAATGAGGGTTTTAAATTTTGATTTATTCAGCTATTGATGCTCAGTGTAAAGTCTTTTTGTTGGAAAAAAAATTCTATATTTTCGTCTATAATTATTATTATTATTATTAATATTATTATTATTATAGCTCGTTTGTTGGCTTCCTTTTCCGCATTTTACAGGAAAAACTATGTACGTTCATTTTACAAAAAAAATACTTGTAAATATTAATTTTCTTTGATAAATTATATGTAGTATTTAAAAAAAATATTTATTAATTTCGATTATTTTTTTGTTTGTTAAAAGTTTAGTAAATATCAAGTGATGTTTATAGCATTGTTAAAATGACCGTACATACGCATTAAATAATCGCTAAAATCTGAGCATGATCATATCTTAAATTATTTAAAAAACGTATATAAATAATAATAAGTACCGACAAATCATGCACAGATTTTCCATTATAAGAGAATAAAATAAAAATAATAACGTATTTCTTATTGATATTAACAATGATTTATTTTATTGTGGATAACATCAATATGAATTATTTTTTAGTTTTATATTTTATCATTTCATTATATATCAAAAAAAAAAAAATGTATCCACTAGAATTGGTGAACTATTTGAGAATATCAAGAAATCAGTCAATATATAAATATATATATATATTGACATTATTATTATTTTTAATAATTTGTAAGTTAGAATTATTGTGTATATTATTGAAAAGGACCATCGTTCAAATGGTAAAATTTTTATTTTATTTTCAAAAAAATGAAAATCACCCTTAACTATCTTGGAAAATTTAATAGATCTTAATGGTTTAGAGGAAAAATAAATAATTTGATTTGTATTATATATAGGAAGTAAAATCATGAACGAATCGTATGTTCTCAATCGTTTCAACAAAACTTTTTTTAAACAAATTCTAGCGATAATAAACAGAAATCAAATTATAATAAAAGAAGATAACAGCAGCAGCTCAGTCATGTTCTGTTTACATAAAAATGAGACTAATAAATTCATGCAAATTTTTGTAGGTTTTTCAATGATATTGTACATCCTTTTTTTCATATGAGAATCCTATGATTTTTGCAATTACACAGTCCATGCATTAAAACACGCTCTTGATGTCCACTTTGGAATTTAACAAACGTATCAGCAGGAAAATTGACTAACAATTTCAAACAACCTCGACTCAATACAATATTTTGTGTCGATTTTAATGTAATTTTATTTCTACTATTACCATCTATATTGGTTTTAGATAATGATTTTTGTTTGATTGTAGGTAGAGGAGCTGAATGTGGTAAATTGTTACGATTTTGATTCGATGTTTTGACAACAACAGGTAGGGATCTGCTACGAATTTTCCGCGATATTGGTAATTTTTCCGGCTCCCATGGTACTCGCTCTTCTGGTATCTACAAATATTTACAATAAAATTTATGATTATATTTAGTGAAGAGATTCTATACGTTAATTTCCGGTAATTGTGGCGTACAAGCGTAACATTTCTTTCGACGACTATGATGCTCCTCTATCGATTTTTCAACTATTAATTCAGATTTTTCGTATACTTTTTGTTGTTTAACATTAAATAGAGCAACTCTATTCAGAAAACTATAAATATAAATCAATAAAATTTATTATCTAATAGTTGTGATTTATTCAATTATACTTTGGTTGCGGTTTGATCCAATGATTATCTACACGATTCGTTTTCATAATGCTACTGATTTTTCTCAATAATAGAAAATTATTTTTCTCAATTTCTCTACAACGGTCATTCTCGTTTTGTTGTTTTTTCAATTTCAATAGAACATGTTGTCTAGTAACCGGTGGTTTGTTATCGATAACTGGTCCGGCTGATTGCACCTAAAATTAATAATAAATTATAAATTCTCTAAATTATCGAAGTTTTTTTTTTCTTTATTACTTTCCGTCTATGATTATCGTAACGTTTCTGCTGCCATGGTCGATTCAATAGATTCTCTTTACGAGAAATCATTGGTTTTTTTGGCTTATTTATTGAAGGAAAAACTGGACTATACCGGAAAAATGTGTATTATTAGTTGCCTAGTTACTAGCAAACAAATGTTGTCAATGATAGATGTCGCTAAATTAGGACGCGTTTTGAATTTGACATTTGACCATAACCCACAAAATTGGAGTTAAATAAATGTTTAAATTATATTTCGATTTAATCGTAATTAATAGAAAATTGTTATGAATCCAACAATTCCATTCGATACAACAAATCAACCGGATTTAGTTTTAAAATTGTGCAATCATCTAGCCAAAAATAATCCAGGTATTCTCATAAAATTTCCGATTAAAAACGTTAAACTGTTCTAAGAAAAAAAAACAATTCTATTTTGCAGTTCTTTCAGCGAATTTATGTAAGATTGCCTTCAATTTTATATCATTATCAACTGACATTGAAGAAAATGATGCTAGTGGTGAGCAATATTTATGTTTCCAAATTAAAGAAGTCTTAAATAGACGTTCTAGAGATGATGATGAACGTTTCGATTTAATTTACTCGAATATTTGTAAATTGGTAATGATACCATTTGGAATTATTCCAATTATAAATATTTGATTATTAATTTTAGAATACTTTGAAAAATCGTTGTGGAATACTAAAATTTTTGTACAACTTACACAATAATTCGTTACAATCCAAAGAATCTCGCTGGACTACATTTGAAAGTCTCGATAAATTTCCTAGTATAACTAAGAATAAAACGTCAACATTGATCACATCACAAGATTCTGTTAGACCTAATTCGACTGTTAGAACATCAAAATCCAGTTCAGCAACCAATTTTCAGTTGTTGAAATCGTCGTCTAGTTGGTTGAAGAATTTAGACATCGAAACACCATCAACATCAAGTAAATTCAATTGATTTCTATATATATATAAAAAAAAAATGATGATTGTTTGTATGTGTAATTATTGCAGGTGTACAGTTTGTTAGTGAAAAAGATATTTTACAAGATATTATTTATACATTTCAAGGTATTGAAGGGGAATATATTAAAAGAGAAACAGCCAGTCTTGGTTATATTTTAGATACAAAATCGAATTTAAATCCAATACAGAAAGGTTTAATTGAACGTTTATTAGGTACCAGTTTTCTACATAATCAATTGAAACAATATTGTGACAATAATGATAAGCAAAATGGTATTATTTGTCAGGCGTTGATTTCGTATTTCCGGGAAGAATTGTCGAAATATTATAAAACTATTGCCATTCTACAAACTATAGTAAGTACTTAATTTATTTAATTAAGAAACTTGTTGTAATTGATAGATTTATTTCAAGTTGTCTAAGCATAGTGATTCGGATACATCGCGTTTGACATTACGTAAAACTTTGGTCCATATCCATGATCATCATATACGTTTCGAATGGTTGGCGTATATTGCTGAACGTTGTACTGATAGAAGAGGTGGTGCATTGATAACATCAATTCATGGTTTTTTACAACATGGTTCCAAGTGTGCTCAAGAAATATCACAAAAAGTCTTAACATCAGTTTGTAAACCGTTACACATAATGTTATCACGTTGGTTATTAGATGGTGATATAAACGATCCATATTACGAATTTTTCATCGAATTACGTAATACGAATACAAATAAAGTTGAACGTTTATGGTATGACAAATATCATGTTAGAGATACAATGATACCATCATTTATTACATTGGAACAAGCTAAAAAAATTTTAGCAACTGGTAAAAGTATCAATTTCTTAAGGCAAATATGTAAGGATGATGGACAATTACCAGGACGTGATTCATTACAAAAATTATTTAAAACAACACAACCGGATGCATTATTTCAACCGGAACAAAGTATCGGATTCCATTCACAATTGAAAAAAGTCTATTGTGAAACATCATTACGTGTATTGGATTTATTGAAAGATAAATATCGTCTATTTGAACATTTACAATCGTTACGACGGTATCTTTTATTAGGACAAGGCGACTTTATTCGTCATCTTTTAGAACTTTTAACGTGAATTATCAATAATGTAGCCATAATTATGTTATTTATTTTCAATTTTTTTTTTTTTTTTTCTAGTTCGGAATTAGATAAGCCAGCTCAAGATATTTATATTCATACATTATCGGCAATATTAGAATCAGCTATACGTGTCACTAATGCCCAATATGAAGATGATGATACTTTACAACGTATCAATGTTAGTTTTATGGGCTATTCACAAGGTGATACCGGTTGGGATGTATTTAGTTTAATTTATATTGTCGATGGTCCAGTTGGTACAATTTTCCAACCAACAATAACACAATATCAATGTTTATTTGGTGCATTATGGAAGGCTAAACGTATGGAATTTGTTTTAGCTAATATGAGAAAACAACAAATTAGTTCTGCGAAAAAATTCCGTAAAATCAAAGGTGATCTAAAGAAAATTGCAATATTTAGATAGATAATTGTTTTTTCTCTTTCTAATAGAATTGAAACCAATAATGCATACGATTCATATATTAACGAGCGAAATGATTCATTTCTTAAATCAAACACAATATTACTTCTTATTTGAAGTATTGGAATGTTCATGGGCGGAACTATTGAGAAAAATGAATCAAGCTGAATGTTTGGATGATGTTATCAATGCCCATACAACTTTCCTTAATTCAGTTGAAACGGGAGTTTTATTAGATGAAAATTCTAGAGTATATTCTACAAATTTTTATACAATATCTATATTTATATTCGATTTTTCTGTTCTAGTCCCTCTTTTCATTGTTACGTATGATCTATAATGTGATTTTAACATTGGAAAACTATCAAAATACGTTGATTAACACAACATTAAAAGAATATGACGCTTATATGAAATATCGTGAAAAAAGTGAATCAACAAAAAGTCATTTTGGTTTAACAAAAAAAGATATACTAGAAGCACAAAAACGTGTCATAGCATTCCATCAATTTCTTAATAATATGAAAACACAAGTGAAAAATTCCGCACAAAATTACCAAAAATTTGTTAAAGAATATTTAAAATTATTATCATCAAGTTCAAATATGAATCTGCAATTGTTGAGTGTACGTTTGAATTTCAATGATTATTATAAAATTATGTGACCAGAATTAGTGATTTGTTATGATGATACCGATAAAGAACAAACTATTGTAAATAATTCATCTGTTAATTCTAGTAAATACGGCAGTATCGATTCTTTATTACAAACAAAGAAAAAATCGAAACAAATATGATGTTGTGTCGGATGAAAAATTGTGTATTTAAAACAATTTTCATCCGACAACTATCTCCGACCTATTCCTTTTATTCGCTCTCTTGTACAGTTTATAATGTAATTAATTTATGTACTTTTCATCAAACAATAAGATTGTTGTCTATTTGTATTCCTTTAATCATTAAATAATATTATTAATAATAAAATAATTTAGAATTATAATTATCTGGTAAAACCGCCATCGTTGGCGCCTCCTAATTTCTGTTGTATAATTTTACCATAACCACCTCGTCCGGAATCGAAATCTGTCCTATATTCATCACGAACTTGTCCACCGGTTTTGCCACGTCCATATTGTCGTCCTTCTATAAATCCAGCATCCCAATCGGTTCGTACAATTCGATCATCTAAACGTGTACCATTTATATATCGTAAACAATTTTCAGCATCATTACGTGTATAATATTCAACAAAACAAAAGCCACATGGTGTTTTCTTATATTTATCTAAACCCATTACGATACGTCGTATATCGCCACATTTTGAAAATAATTCATATAGTTGTTCTTCAGTTGTATAAAATGATAAATTACCAACATATAATGTTGTCGATTGGCGTAAAAGACGATCTTGTTCAGCTCTTGTACCCTAAAATAAATAGTATTGCAATTTTTTTTAGGTTAGGATACTAGATTCCTGAAACTAAAATCAAAATACTACTTTGAAATGTTGATCACGATATGAACTCAATTCAACCGAAGGTGATGTAATTGTAGACATTTTCTTTGATTCAATTTACCAGGGAAGCTTAATTTAAATAATACATAAATATAAACAAAACAGCTGGGCTTTTCTGGAAAACTATAGCCAACATAATCAAAAAAAAATCCCTAAAATAACATATTACTAAATTTCATAAAATTGATCGTTAAATCCTAATAAACTGACCATATTATTGTTATTTCAGTTAATTTAAAACTCTTAATGACCAAAAAATTGAATATAGAAGCAGGAATTTTATCACAGACTAATTTTTTTCGTGATTTTTTTAGAGTCAGAGCCGCCAACCTCACAAAACGTATGTCACTTGGCTTTCATAGTTTCATTTATAGGTTATATATAAATTTTCCGGCTATGGAATAATTTCGGCGCTAGTTTATTATTTTTCCTTGAATAATATCAAATTTCAAATAATTGTATCGTTTTTTTAGTTTACAGATTGCTGGTATGGGAAAGTAGGTATCCTTTTTCTATCAAGAAACACGTTCTGAATTGTTTGGAAATAGATGTTAAATTTTCTTTAATGATTGATACAGACACTGTGAATGGAGAAAGTTAGCAAAAAAATTGCGAAGAAAACGTATCCGACAAGCAATAGCCAAAGATAATCATGAATCAGAAGAGGCAGGTATAGTGATTATTAACAATTTATTCGATAAGATTTTATTATCTCTAGTAATAATTTTAAGAGCAAAAACGCCGTCAACAATCGCCATCATATCAAGAGTATTTACGAAAACAGGAAGAGGACGGAAAATTTCAAGAGGAAGAAGAAGCTCGATTGGCTGCCGAGGCTGAAGACCGTTGGAAACGGATTGAAGAGGAAGCCCAAAAACAATGGCTAGAGCTACAGAAAAAACTAGCTATAGCACGTGAAGAGAAAGCAAAACAAATCGCCCGTATTAAATTAGAATGGGAAAAGGAACAGGAACGTTTGAAACAATTACAAGAACAAAAAGAAAGAGAACGCGAAGAAAAGGAACATGAACAATTATTGATTCGTCAAGAAATTGAAAATTTCATTGAGAATGGTGGTAGGACGCCTGAATTTCTAAAAAATAATATCGAAATGAATCC
Organism: Zonitis immaculata; assembly: GCA_037414775.1. Classification (NCBI taxonomy): domain Eukaryota; kingdom Metazoa; phylum Arthropoda; class Insecta; order Coleoptera; family Meloidae; genus Zonitis; species Zonitis immaculata. The sequence continues at coordinate 32,626 of JAZBGX010000236.1, forward strand.
GGGCAAACCCATATGTCCGTTCTTTCAAAAAACCGGAGCTTGTCGTTTCCGTGACAATTGTTCACGCAACCATATCAAACCTGGTATTAGTCGGTGTTTATTGATAACAAATTTCTATCAGCATTATAGTTTAGTACAAATGGAGAATGAGCATGGCAGTGATGCTTCATTAGAATTTGAAACTGATGAAACATATCGACATTTTAAAGAGTTCTTTTTCGATGTTCTACCGGAAATTGAACGTTTCGGTAAAGTACGCCAATTTAAAGTCTGTTGTAATCATGAACCGCATTTACGTGGTAATGTTTATATTGAATATAGTACGACTAGAGAGGCTATTAGAAGTTTTCAAGTTTTCAATGGACGTTGGTATGGTGGTAAACAATTGAATGTTGAATTTTGTGATATCAAGTCGTGGAAATCGGCTATTTGCGGTAATGGAATGAATTTAAAATTAGCTAAATTGAAATTAATTCAAATAAATTCTAGGATTGCACTTCAAGAAAACTTGCCCCAAAGGAAGTTCCTGTAATTTTCTTCATGTATTCAAAAATCCCCATAATCTATTCCATAGAGCCGACAAAGACGAACATAGAACTCCCGAAAGGTTATTTCACATGAATAGGAAAGAAATCGAAATAATTTTGTTGATAATTTGTAGGATTGAACCGTGTGAAGCAAGGAATTGGAGATGGTCTGAGTCTCCTGAAAGATTCCCTTATAAGAATTTGGAGAATCATTTAGAGAATAGATCGGAAAAATCGAGGAAACGTAAACGATCGAGAAGTCGCTCTAGAAAGAAATATCGAAGGAAAAGTCGTTCAAGAAGCCGAAAATCATCGTATAGACATAGACGACACTGATATTTTATAAATAAAATTATAATTTCAAAACTATTAACTTTTTTTTTTTTTATTTAAAAGTTTGATAAAATCATGCGAAAAACAATCGTAAATAAACAAGTTTTATGCCTAATTTATTTGATAACAGCTACGTCAATTTGTTAATTAATTGTTCCAGTTCTTGATAATTTAATTGTGAAATTGATAATGATCTATATTTACAAAATATAGTTTGTTTTTTTTTCATAATCGAGATTACGTCCGCAATTTAGTGACGCATGTTCACTAAAAGAAAAGGTACCAACTTAACTCAAAAAAGTTCCCAATCCGTTCAATTCATGCTTTGGAAGTGGTTGGTGCTTATTTATTGAAAAATTTAATTTTAATTAAAATAAAAGAACAATAAAGTTTTCGAATTGAACTTGCAAAAAAACTCAATGGTCGGTGGTGGTAATGGTATGGGCAAAGGGAATTGGCGACCTTTCGTATACGGAGGCCTAGCATCTTGTGTAGCTGAATTTGGTAAATTTTTTTTTCGTTCAATAGAATCTTTTTTTTTTACGTATTTCTATTATTATTGAATTAAATAATTTCAGGTACATTTCCTATCGACGTATCTAAAACTAGATTACAAGTACAAGGACAGAAATTAGATCGAAAACATGCCGATTTAAAATATCGGGGGATGATTGATTGTTTATTGAAAATTACCAAAAATGAAGGTTTGCCAGCTTTATATTCCGGGTAGGTTGTTATCGTTGAGGACAAAATAATTCGTTTTTGTTAGAATCATATAGATGTAATTGTTTAATTCCTGAAAGAAAAAAAAACAGCGTTATTACGTTGGAATTTAAGGTGAATTACGCCATAACCTTCCTGCTAATTTTTATTGTTTATTTATCAAAAAATACCAACAAGGATGAATCTCGTTAACAACTAGAAAAACCAACAAATTAGGTTGTTGAATAGTAGAGATCCGTTACAGTGCCAAGTCTTATTTAAAGAATGCCCAAGATTTTTTTTAATTCATATTGTTACATAGCTACTAATTCATTTTTGTACAAATGAGAGGGGATAAATTTAGAAGTTGTTGAATTATGTTAATAACATAAGTGTGGTGTCAATGCCAAGGTCGAAGTACTTGCAACAGCATCGATTTCTTCACTTAAATAATCATAAATATTTTAATAATACACGCTTGAGTGCTTATCATTCAATTCAATTTGATCAACAAATAGGAAATAAATCATTCGTTTTTTTTTAATTGCAATTTAAAAAAGAATAAATGATATCGTGTCATGAGATGTTGGCATAGATTCAAAATAGAATTTTGCTGTATCCATTCGATTTGAACTAAATTTGCTGACGGTTGTGGTAATTTCTCATTTATCGTTCTATTTAATAATTACATCGAACTTATTGTAGGGTCTTACACTACCAAGAAAAAACCCTTGTACTAGTTTCTAATCAATAAAAATAAAAAGTCTTGTTGTTTGTTCCCTCTAGTATATGGCCGGCAGTATTGAGACAGTCAACGTATGGTACAATAAAATTTGGTACATATTATTCACTTAAACGAATTATTGTAGAAAATAATGATGGTAAAGAGACTGTTTTAATAAATTTATTATGTGCTACATTTGCTGGTGCTTTATCAAGTGCTATAGCTAATCCAACTGATGTATTAAAAGTTCGTATGCAAATACAAGGTACAAATGGTAGTAATTTTAATTTAATCGATTGTTTTAAAGATGTTTATAGTCAAGAAGGAATCTCAGGATTATGGAGGGTAAGGTTTAGATTATATCGATATTACTCATATTTTTATGATTTTTAAAATTATAATAAAGGGTGTTAGTCCAACTGCTCAACGTGCTGCTGTTATAGCTGCAGTTGAACTACCAGTCTACGATTTTTGTAAAATTCGTTTATACGATACATTTGGTGATAATATAACGAATCATTTCATATCTAGTATAGTAGCTAGTTGTGGAAGTGCAATTGCATCAACACCCATCGATGTTGTTAGGGTAAATTGATATTTTACATCTTTACATATAGATATAATAAAGTTTTAATTTGTAGACACGACTGATGAACCAAAGAAAATTGAAAAAAACTGGCAATCTATTATTACAAGGACATATTTATACAAGTACCGCTGATTGTTTTATACAAACGTTTAGAAACGAAGGATTTTGGGCGTTCTATAAAGGCTTTATACCAACAATATTCCGTATGGGACCTTGGAATATAATTTTCTTTATAACTTACGAACAACTCAAACAATTCTATTAAATGAAAATTTATCTAATAAGGTGGCATTTCTTGATACATTATTTGCACTTATAGTATTCGTACTTGAACACAATTTAATTTAAATATATTTATTTCTTAACTTTATCCACAATTATTTATTTAATATTAATGTATACAAAAAGTATTCTAAATAAATTAAATGAATCGATATTATTGTGAATTTTCCTTAATAATTATGTCGTGACGGTCGATAATAATTGCTTAATGTTTTACCACGATGATTGAATGTATAAAATGATGGTATATTACGGAAAGTCTCCCACGAACGATTCTCTAATTCAGCTGATGCTTTAATTTCCTTAAAATCACCAGCCACATGTAGCACACCATACATAATAGCAAATAGACTGATTAGAGCTTGAATAATTATCTAAAATTTCATTAATTAATCTAAAAATAATCAATATATTATAATATAGAACTGCTTACATCTAATGGTAAATGGATGAAATCTAATTCATTTAATCGTAAATACGAGCGATCTATACATTGATTTTGAATTATTTTTTTTTCAATTGGAGAATAGAAATTGAGGTTAGTTTTAGTGCAATTTTAAATATAAAAAAAAAACTTACGTTGGGCTGCTGAATATGCCGAATGAAATATCGATAGAAAACCAATAATTAGAATAAATCTATGAAAGAAAGTTGCTGGCATTTTATTTGATCAGAAAAAAATTAATAAATTCGAATTATTAATTAGATGACGAAAATCATTAGATCGTCAATATTTAAACAAACAAAAAATGTCACCAATAACTCTATAGGGAATTTTATTTTATAACTAGGAAATGTGTCCCTATAGTTCAACTTTTGCTCACTAGATGGTACTACTTATCTGAATTTTTTTAGTTAGATTTCCACAATTTAAAAGTATTTTTCACTTGTATTGTTTGAATTTTCTTCTAATATCAAACAGTTACTATCCAATCTCTATTTTTAAATTAATATTCATATGTTGAAAGTTAATTTACCATGTTATTCATTCACAAGTGTTTCGTAATATACAGACTGTCTCAGTGATGCGAGCGACTGCCATAATTTTGGTACTATTTGAGATATCGACTTGTTTGTTATTCTTGGGCTGCCGCTGAAGTCGGCAAAAGAGATAAAAGACGCTAGAAGCTAGATCTGGGAAATAGAATGGGTGTTTAAGTAAATCCAAACTCGCCTCTCGTACAGAGCCATCACAACTTCTGCACCATACCCATCAGCTCACAGTTTGTTTCGCTATTTTTTCTATTGATGGGTTTCCACAAATTTCGCATTTGGTCAACGTAGTATATAAGAGTTTGTAATAGGGGCTTCATTTTTTAAGTTAATCCACTTAAAAAAAAAATAAATGGTGACCTTATGTTCAGAGCTTGCAACTTCGAATTTCTTCAGGTCTGATGAGTTGGGTCGGTTTCCAAATCATTGCTGGTTGTTTAGCCTCAGGAGCGAAGTTAAGGATCCAGGTAACGTCGATTTCGGGACGCCGAAATAATGCTAAAAGGTGACTGCCAAGCTTCTTGATGACATTCGGTTACTGAGCCCCCCATAAACGATTTATTACACAAGCTAGAGTTGGTTTTTGTTTTGCTCATGATATGGAATGCTAGTCCCTAAAATATCCGATTGGATATCTATACAGTAGAATATTGGAGTATGTGTAACATGTTAGTTTTGAAATGTAACAGAATCGTTTAGATTATGGCGTTCGAGATTTGATTCGAGTTTTTTGCGACATCTTAGATACAGCGCGGGCGAGATAGAGATATTTGTAGTCTCGCTCGCACTTATATAAAGCGTGACATTTGACGCAATACGTGCGTAAACGTATGTTGTGTATGTCCAGGCTCTTGAATAGCAACAGAGAGCTATGGCGGTTCCTCGGACATCCCGTATATAAACAAATTTCCGATAATTGTGGAAATGGTTGAATTCCACGGAGAAACTTATTTTAGCGATACCAGTCAAACTATTAAATTATCTCCACTATACCAATGTAGATTTTAGTTGAAATTTCACTTACAGGACGTTTTAGAAGGTTGTATTTGTTGTGATTATGTAAGTATTTAAAAAAAAAGGTAATAATTCAATTGCTTGAGCAATCATTTATTCACAAATAACAAAGAAAAAAAAACCACCTTAATTAATTACAAAACAATTTTAATTACAATGCAGGAAAAACTTCGTCATAATCGAGATTATCGCATATTTTATTTGATATTTCTAATAATAGTTCACTAGCTTTATTTTGTATGAATGGTAATGCGTGCTCTAAAAATTCACGATTATTCAAAACATCATTGGCTGCTTTACCTAAAACCACCGAACCCAAAACGAAAATTAGAGGAAAATACACAATAATAATAATAATAATAATAATAATAGCAAAGAGGCAACTTACTTAAATTGGGATCGCCATTGAAAAGATTCTCAAGATTGATATTATAGTCGTTGATTTTTAGTTTGAGTGTGATCGATTTGAATTTGTATTGTCGATGGTCGCCTTTAGTAATAAGTTCAGTTTCTAATACAGCTTGTCCATCACAATCGGCTGGAAAATTTCGAAATCGATTAGAATAATTTATAATTATTGTAATTGTTTGTAATTACTGATATTAGCTGTAAATTTGCCTTGGCCTTTAATTGGTACAACCAAAATTTGAGCATCCACTTCATAATTACCATTAAAATGTAATAAAGGAAATTTGACACCAACTCTATAACTACCTTTATCAATATTCGACCTAAAATACGAGAAAATAATTTTTTTTAATTAAAATTATTTATAATAAATAATTTAGTTGGTTACTTTAATTTTTTTATAATAAAATTACTAGCACCAATGACTTGGACATTTTTTATAGAAGCTGTAAAATGTGTTGGACGTTCATCACCACGTAATATTTGTATATCGCCAATATTCAATGGTTCAATTGGTGGTACATCCAATTCCGGTATGCCGGACTTCAAATATGGTCGTAATGATTCAACCGATTGTGCTATACATTTATCAACAGCTGGATCATTACGGTGGCAAATATGAATGTAGCTCGCTACAGAAATTGTCAATTATAATTCATAATTTTATTGAAATTAATAATAATAATAATACTTACGGACTTTTCTGGATGTTGGTGATGGATGAACAAGCAGCGGTACTAAACAAACAACAATTACGAGAGTCGACAA